>JACEEZ010009262.1:20000-22500 GCA_016584305.1 Chionoecetes opilio | reverse complement strand
TATGGCCCCAGCCAAGTTAAAGCGACCCTTAATTACTAATCACAGCCACTTGTCAAATAAAACCGTGGATTATTTTCGAAGACTCTTGGATTCACAGCAGAAACAAAGAAAAGTTTTTTAAAAGAAGGTAACCATCAGTGATAAGGCCCAAGAAGCAAGCTATTTAGTGGCTGAGCTAGTTGCCAAGAAAATGAAAAGTCACACTATTGCAGAAAGCCTAATAATGCATGCTTGCAAAATAATTGTGAGAACAATGCTTGGGGAAGAAGCTGAAAGTGAATTAAGCAAGGTTCCTGTTTCTGATAATAAAATTAGTAGGCGTGTGGATGACCTGTCCAACAATATTTCTGGTATTTTGTCTGAAATACAGCAAAATAACAACTTTGCTCTCCAAGTAGATGAGACAACTGATATAACTGGTAAAGCTCAGCTGCTGGCATTTGTACCATTTGAAAATGAAGGTGAAATAATGGAAAATTGTTTTTGCTGTAAAGAACTGCCAGAAACTACCAAAGGCCACGACATTTTCAACATCTTGTTTCCTTACCAGGAATCTTGTGGTTTGTCATGGAACCGATGCGTTGGAATCTGCACTAATGGTGCTCCCTCAATGATTGGCTCAGTACAAGGCTTTGTATCACGCGTGAAAGAAAAAAACCCTGAAGTCATAACAACGCACTGCTTTCTCCACCGAGAAGTTCTGGTTTCAAAAACTATTGGGGATGATTTAAAACAAGTCCTTGATATAACTGTGAACATGGTCAACTTTATAAAGCAGCGCTCTCTGAAGTCTCGCATATTTGCAAGGTTGTGTGAAAACATACAAAAAGATCACGTGACGCTTCTCCAGCACACAGAGGCTCGATGGCTTTCGAGAGGTAAAGTTTTGACAAGGGTATTCGATTTGCGACAGGAACTGCTGCATTTCTTCAAAGAGAATAATAAATCCAATTTCTGTGAATGTCTTAAATCTACAAACTGGCAAATGAAACTTGCATATTTAGCAGATATCTATCAGCATTTAAATATCTTGAACACCAGCATGCAGGGTGCGAAGGAAAACATTCTGACTGCCATAGACAAACTTCTTGCATTTAAGAATAAACTCGCTGTTTGGAAAAAGCACCTTTCAAGAGGAAACGTCGAAATGTTTCCACTCCTACTTAAAGTTCAAACTCAAGACTGAATATGAAAAAGTCATTCCATTAATTACAAGTCATTTGGGATCACTGTCAGAAAAACTTCATAAGTACTTCCCCTCCTTGTCATCAGATACGTATGACTGGGTGAGAAACCCCTTAATTCACTGAGTTCTCACCAAGTACAGAAAACCTACTTAGTCTGCAAGAAGAAGAAGAACTGAGTGAACTACAGTGCGATCGAACCTTGAAAATGAAATGTAATGAAGTATCACTTGACAGGATTTGGATTTCAGCAAAGCAGGAGTACCCTGTCATCTCAATAAAAGCATTGGATGTTTCACTCCAGTTTTCAACTTCTTACCTCTGTGAACAAGCTTTCTCATGCCTGACCGTCATTAAAAGCAAATCAAGAAATCGTCTTCTGTCTGTCGAGGAAGAACTGCGTGTGTGTCTGTCAAAAATTCGGCCAAGAATTTCACAGATACGCAAAGAGAAACAAGCCCAAATGTCACACTGAAGGTAAGTCATAACATTATTGACTTATTAGTGTGAACTCTCATGACATGTGATGTAATTGTAGATTTCATATGAATTATATTGCTCAAGAACTTTTCTTAAAATTTATATATATATATATATATATATATATATATATTTTATATATATATATATATATATATATATATATATATATATATATATAATATATATATATATATATATTTTATATATATATAAAATATATATATATATATATATATATATATATATATAATATATATATTAGTATACTATATATAGAGGTTCCTTGGAATATGAAAAATTAGTACAGGGGTTCCTCCAAGGTGTAAAGGTTGGGAATCACTGCCATAGCGCGTATACAGTAGGGCCGAGTAGGCAGGCGATGGTCGCGCCACCCATTATAGTCGCCGCACGTTAAGTTGGCAAAAATTGGGCCCCATCATTCCCCCCTTCCGAACGCATGGGATAGACAATAACAGTGAGCTCGATCTGCCATCTGGTGGCCGTCTGGGAACCTCCCGTCAGCTCAGGACGTCGGGTCTCGGGATGTCAAGCTTGACTTATTTTCCATTATTCCCTACCAAACCAGCTACAATTAAGTGTTGTCATGGTCAACATAGGCTTATGCAAAATTAAAATATACAAGTTTTACATTATTCATGGCGTTATAATGAGGATTTTTGGGAAAATAGAAGCATTCGATCACGTGTGTCCTACAACATTCTACTAAATACTGTAGAGGAATGCTTCAAGGCGGGTGTATGGGTAAATATTACCTTCTCTTTGCATGCATGGATGTTACATAACTCATACACCCGCCTTGAAGCATTCCTTTA
>JACEEZ010009262.1:0-17500 GCA_016584305.1 Chionoecetes opilio | reverse complement strand
GTACTTTCGAGAAAATCCTATGGTTAGTTTTGGAGCTACAGCCAAACGTCATTTACTCGGAACACATACTAGCATTAACTATAGCATAGAGTTGGAAAAAATATGCGGGCGGAAGGCAGACTGTGTGACAGCCAAGGGAGTGTTGTGACATGACTGTTGGTATCTCCCAGACTGCAATACAAGGCTACGCTATGTGTGTGTGTGGCCAAGGGATGTGTGGGTGGGTGGGGGGTGATATAGACAGTGTGACATGACAGCCAAGGGAGTATTGTGATGACTGTTTGTGATGCAGACTGCCATACAAGGCTACGCTATTGTGTTTGTGTGGCCCGGGATGGTGTGGGTGGGTGGGGGGTTGGATGTAGACAGTGTGACGTGACACGCCAAGGGAGTATTGTGATGACTGGTTTGTGTGCAGGACTGCCATACAAGCGACGCTATTGTGTGTGGCACAGTGTGCCCCGTGGGGTCACCACCTAGACTCTGGCAACGTCTACAGGTATGATGATCGAGGTTGGCGGGGGGGGGGGGGGGTGGGTGCACTAGAAAGAGAGAGAGAGAAAGAAAGAAGGAAGACAGTATAAGAGCTGTCAGAAGGAAATACTATAAAAGAAATGTCAAGTCTCAACAAGCTTTAAGTCTTTTCCTTCGCGCGTGTGTGTGTGGCTGTCGTTGTGTGTGTGTTATGTGTTTGTTGTGTGGATACACAGGTGTCATACATAGGGTACAGTGTGAGTCTCTAAACAGGTGTTATGATGGCATGAAAACGTTATACACTTTTTTTTTTTTTGTATTTTACCTGAGCAAGTGAAAGTTCGCTGTTCTTATTAAGAGAGAGAGAGAGAGTAGTAGAGGAGTAGGAGAGAGAGGAAGGAGAAGAGAGAGAGAGAGAGAGAAGAGAGAGAGACGAGGAGAGAGAGGAGAGAGAGTGAGTCGAGAGCGAGAGAGATAGAGAGAGAGATGAATACAAGAGAAGAGAGAGAGAGTTACACTTGCAACCTGCTGAAACTCATCCCGCCCCTTCCTCCCTCCTTGACAGCTCCTTTTCACCAAAACGCTCCCCCTCCCCCGTCTAATGATCTCCTGTCCCTCGCGCGAGTGTGTGACTGTGGTGTCAGTAGGGCACTAAAAACTCTCATCAGAAGCACCCAAAATACTTCAAGTACGATATTTACGTCTTGTGTTTTACGTGCTTCTGATACTGGGGGCAGCAGCAGGGAAGAGGAGCCTTCCTCCCCTTACGTCCCGGAAGCCGTGGCGCTATCGTCCTAGCCAGTTGTCAGCAGCGTTTATTCCGCAGCTCGGGGATTTTGCAGATATTTGATTGCGGATTATTTAACAAATGCGGCTGACTGGACTGCATACAAAATGACACATATTTTTGATATAACTCGCTAATAGGCTGATACTTTTATTGCATTAAAATCAGAATGATGAAATGGTCTGGAACGATTACTTATAAGAGAATCTTTTTCTTAGGGAATGATACTGGTCGGCAAAGAGGAGAGAGAAGAAGAAGATAGATGGAGAGAGAGAGACGAGAGACGAGAGCGAGTAGAGAGAGAGAGAGAGAGAGAGAGAGAGAGAGAGTAGAGAGAAGAGCGAGACGGATAATGGCAGACATCATGGACAAACGAGGGAGAGATAGAAACACACACACACACCACCAACACACACACACACACACACACACACACACACACACACACACACACACACACAGAACAACACACACACACAGACAAAACACAACACACACACACACGACACACACACACACACACCACACACACACAACATTTCCTACAAAATTCAGAATGATAGGCAGGCAGTGTGATACAGGGTGTCAAACAGGGGCACTGAAAAGCAGCGCAAACAAGGAAACACAAACAAACAATCAACAAGAGCAACAAACATGTAAACGCCACCATTTAGGTGCATCACATAAAACAAAAAGTGAATAAAATGCTGCAGCCTGCAATTATAAGCGGATTGGTTTTGTAATTATGAACAAAAGAGGTAACAAACACACACAACACACACACACACACAACACACCACACACACAAACACCAACACACACACAAACACACACACACACACACACACCCACACACTAATTCATCAAGGGAACCTCCATATGTAAGGGTTAGCACGCTCGGCTTCACAACCGAGAGATTCCCGGGTTTCGATCCCCGGGCGGAGCGACAGACAGACGCCCGGGCGGTCTTCTTAAAACCCTAATCCCCTGTCCACCCAGCATGTGAATGGTACCGGGTTGTTAGCCGGGGGCTTGTGACTCCACCTCCCTGGGTGGTGGCTTCGGCCAACACTGAAGCACGTAAGGATGAATGAATAAAAATAAATGTTGATATGGAGACGGGGGGGCCTATACGAGCCGTTGCTCAAAAAGCCCTGTAAAATACAACTAATGAATACAACTAGATGAACACACACACATCATAGCACACACCCACACACACACACACACACATCACACACATACATAACACACGCATACACAAACACACACATCACACACATACACACACACCAGTCACACACACATACACATACGCATACACAAGCACATACACAAACATATACACACACATACAAACACAAACACAACATAGTCCACACTCACGTGCACCTTCACACACAGTCACAACACACCATCACACACACACACACACACCACACACACACACACACACACACACACACGCAACACACACACACACACACACACATCACACACACACTACACACAGCACACACACCAGCAACGCTAAATGTGCTTATGGTGGCTATGATAGTTCATGGTGTGGTTGTGGTGGTTGTAGTGGTGATGGCGTGGTGATAGTGGTTGTTGTTGTTGGTATTGGTGGTGATAGTGGGGATAGTGGGTGTTGGATGTGGTGAATAATAGTGGTGTTTGTTTTGTTATGATTGTATTCGTGTGATAGTGTGGTGATAGGGGGTTGATGATATGTGGTGCTGTTGGTAATGATGGTAGTCGTGGTGATAGTGTGGTGATAGTGGTTGCTTGATAGTGGTGGTTGTTGTGATGGTTGGTGATAGTGGAATGTTGTTGGTAATTGGTGGTGATAGTGGTGATGATAGTCGTGTTGTTGGTTAATGGTGGTGTGGTGTGTAATAGTGGTGATAGCTGTGGTGATAGTGGTGAATGATAGTGGTGTTGTTGATAATGGTGGTAAGTGGTGGTGATAGTGGTGTTTGACAAGTGGTAATAGTGGTCGTTGTTGAATGGTGTTAGTGGTGGTGATAGTGGTGATAGTGGTGTTGTTGATAATGGTGTGTTAATTCTAGTGAAGGAACGTTTTGGCTGTGTTTCTCCTAATCGTCTATTTGATGGTGACAGTTGTGGCAGTGGAGGTCAAGTGAAAGAGCTTCTATGTTTCTTCTATCTTTCTTCAAACGTACGACGGGATAGTTAGTAGTAGTAAGTAATAGTAGATAGTAGTATAGTAGTATAGTAGTAGTAGTAAGTAGTAATACTAGTAGTAATATAGTAGTAGTAGTAGTAGTAGTAGATTGTTGAAGCGGTATTAATTAGTGTACGCTAAAATGGCCTTCAACAACAATACACAGACGACAATGCTCACAACATTCCGACATGAAGTGTCCCCCACTCGCGACATTGTGGAAAAACACATACAGAGGAACCCTCAGACATGTTATGCTTAATAGACAATAGAAACACTCGCATTGTAAAATTTGAATCAATTGGATGGACAACACAAGGTGACCCCGGTAGCCATGGCAATGTACGTCCATTTGGGCCTATCAGTGCTTCGGGAGATCTCATATGAAAAGACACATGTGAAGCAAGTGTGGCACATATGCGGACGACGCTACAGGGCCGGAAAATCTCGATCTAAGAAAGTGGTGGGATCTTGTGAAGAAGAACGGACCTACTAAGGATACACACCCACGCCGACCAAGTCCATCCTCATCGTAAAACCGAACATTATTAAATTGGAATGCGACTTTTCAGGGACAGCGGAGTCCACTGTGACAAAGGACGGGCAGCGGCATTTGGGAGCTGTGATTGGAACACCGTGAAGTTCAAGCAGAAATATGTGGAGAGAAAGTATCAGAGAGGGTGAAAGAGGTGGGCCGTCTTCGACATAGACAAGCGAACCACCGCAGCTTACTCAGCAATTCACACATGGCCTACAACATCGAATGGAGCTTCGGTCAAGCGCACATCCCAGGCATCACCATCTCCTCAGACTCGTTGGAAGAATCCATCAGGAAAACCTTCCTACCAGCACACTGGTAAAACTAATTTCATCTGGAAATACGACGTGAGGGAGCTGCTGTCACTTCCACCAAGACTGGGTGGAATGGGGATCACGTCCCCTGAAAAAATGGCTGAGGCAGAAAACTGAGACTAGTTATCCAATACCACCTCACCAGGTCCCTCCCGAAAAAATCATAGCTCACGACGCAAGGGGAAAACTGACCAGAATGCGTCTTGGAGCTAAAGAAAACCAGTCTGAGAAACATACAGAATGCCCAAGTGGAAAGATTGCAGACACCTAAAAGACGACATGCCAATCGACAATCTACCCGTGAAGAAAATTCACATTGCAACAAGTGGAAACGGGAGCGTCCCACTGGCTATGAGCATGCTTGCCTATCAGAGGCTAAAGGCTTCAGCCTCCAACAAACAAGATTCGTAGATGCCGTTGCTCTGAGGTATGGCTAGTCCAGTGAGGGGCTACCCAAAACCTGTGTTGTGGAGATCCAAACAGCAGTCGACCATAACAATGACATGTAAAAGGGAGGATTCGTGTGTCATCAGACACGATGAGTAGGAGTATTTTGACGGCCACATGCTCAGGGGAGGTATGCCGCGACGTCTCCACCGAACCAACTCTCCTCCCCCTGAATGGCGAGCACTGCGTACAGGACGGCCAACACCACAAACGATGCCCGAGTGGACCGTAAGTGCTCGTGGTTTCCTGTGACGCAGAGGATAGAGAGGCGTTCATGGACATCAGAATCCTCGATCCAATGGCCGCCTGTTACTCAGAGGATCCCCTGGTAAAGCTGCTGCACCAAAGAATGACGGGAAAAAATCAGGACTATGGAGATAGGATCCGATGTAGACACGGCACCTTCACGACCCCTGGTTTTCACTACGTCCAGGCGGATGGGCCCCAAGGCCAGTGCTTTCTATTCCAAGACTACAGATGTAATGGCAGAAAAGAAGCACCAGCCAAGGAGCCCGTTGTGCGCCTGGATGGGTGCCGTCGCTCCTTCTCACCTGCTACAGGTCCCCTGTCGCCTCTTATGATCTCAGGGGTACTAATACTCCGCCCCCACAACCATCGATTTAGACGTAGCCTAACTACCATGGCCACTGTGTGGAAGCGGCATATTATGTATAGATGACGGTGAGAGAGGAGAGTAAGAGTGGATAAAGTAGTATGTTGCCATATGGTTGGATCCACAGTCAGTAGCGCTCAAGTTGGGGTACTGAGCCATCCAGTTAATGGAGTCCGCCATAATAACACGCGGTGGAGGTATCTTAATTAAAAAAAAGTATGTAGAAAAATAAGAAAAGAAAAAAAAGTAGTAGTAGTAGTAGTAGTAGTAGTTAGTAGCAGCGTAGTAGTAGCAGTGTAGTAGTAGTTAGCAAAAGTAATGAGTAGAAGTAGTAAGTAGTAGTAGTAGTAATAGTAGTAGTAGCAAAGCTGGGCACTACACATACATATGAATTTTTAAATACTATACTAAATACTGGTATAAATGTATTTAAATACTAATCTAAATACATTGTTACGATGTAATCTAACTACTAAAATAATAAATAGCTCAATTGTATTTAAATCATTATAGGAAAGCCATTTTATTTACACACAAATTTTAACATGTCCGAATAAAAAATGGATTTTCTTAGGATTTCCTTAGATTATTGGGTTGTCTTAGAATTTCGCTCCAGGGCCTAATTTTCCTTGAAATCAGACATTTCAAATTCTTGCAGTGGAAACAATGTTCACTGTAACTCAGGGTTGCCATATAGTTGGGCGGCGGGTTTTGGCGCAAATTATCTGATAAAAAAAATATTACATTTTTTATATAAATGTATTTAAATACAGTGGCATTTAAATACGCATAAATAGTATTTAAATACTTTATTTAATACATGACAACCAATGTATTTATAATACAATTTCATAATACACAAATATTATCTAAATATGTATTTAAAATAATACAATTTGTATTTAAATACTGCCGCAGCTCTGACGTAGTAAGTATTATAGTAGTAAGTAGTAGTAGTAGTAGTAGTAGTAGTTGTAGTATAGAAGTAGTAGACTATAGTAAATGTAGTAATGGCTAGCGTGCTTAGCTAACGAATCTACGGGCCTTGTGTTCGAATCCGGGCCGCATATTCCCTCCAACGCTATGCGAGTATGTGGGTTTCGCGAGTATAAGACCCGCTACGAAAGTTAATAACCCATAGGATTTTCTTGAAATACCCTCATTGTGATTCCCACACAAGTTACAGATCATCGACTGGGAAACCTATCAACCTACTCTTATGTAACCTAACCTGACGTGGGGTTAGAGTAATACGCGACATACTGTTCCACAAAAACGGGAATATGCATCTGGCCAGGGCAAGTTTACGTTCCAGCCCATAAGCTGTTACATCCTTCTTCGGGATCGAAAAATGGGTAACCTGCAGAAACCTGGAAAAGGTAATCTGTGGTAACCCGGATATCACTAAGCCTTAGCTGTGTTCCGGTAATGGGTTGTCACCCACTCACCGTTCAAGGGCTAATGCGACGTAGATTAGCACCGAGGCCGACGCACAGCATATTGTATCGCCCCAATCTTTACCTTTGAAAGCAGCCCAAGGGGATTATAAAGCACAAGCAGCCCAGAACAGAGGACGCACAGCTTGAAAGCCGCACGATCACCAGCTGAGCGTTGCCACAGTCCCCGCTAGAGGACTCCCTGATACAGCCAACAAGGACCCCGCACCGCCAACAAGCCTCCAGGACAGGCTGACAGAGCGTCCCGCCGCCGCACAGGAACAGCCGCAGTAAAGGCAAGACGTACGACACCACTATATTGGTAATTGTCGTCTCTTCAATTCAATTCAATTAAAAAAAAATTATTGTCATGAACATATACACAATATATATATTGACTTAATTTCTTCATTGTTACATGGCAATGAGCGACTGATACCTACTGGTATATTTAAAGTATAATGGTTTTTCATCACCATTTAGACGACAATATGTGCATGGGTCGACAACGCCACCGCCACAAGTCAGCAGAGTCCCGCCGTTCGTCTGGCCTTGTGGTGTCGTGTCAGGTGAAGGCAAGGCACCTGAGGCAAATGTTCTCTTGTCTCCCTCGCCTCCTTTCTCCTCCTCTTTCACCTCCTTTCTCCTCCTCCTTTTTACTCCTCCTCCTCCTCCTCCTTTTTTCGTCTCCTCCTTTCCTCACTCCCTCCCTCCCTTTCTCTGTTTTCCCTTGTAGGCATCTCTCTCTCTCTCTCTCTCTCTCTCTCTCTCTCTCTCTCTCTCTCTCTCTCTCTCTCTCTCTCTCTCTCTCTCTCTAAGCCCGTCAGGGTGGCAAGGTTGGTAGAGACGTGAGTTCGCAATGTGCAGCGTCCCTGTGCATTCGGTCAGCGGTTCGAGTCCGCCTAGTTCGTGCTGACGTGGCGGCGCTTTGTATAGTCAATAACCTTGTAGTTGGTACTTGCAAAGTGTCTAGATAGGATGAAAATCTTATCTTATCTCTCTCTCTCTCTCTCTCTTCCCATCCTCTCCTCCTCCTCCTCTCTCTCTCCTCCTCTCTCTCTCTCTCTCTCCTCTCTCTCTCCTCTCTCATCTCCCCCCTCTCTCTCTCTCTCTCTCTCTCTCTCTCTCTCTCTCTCTCCCTCTCTCTCTCTCTTCTCTCTCTCTCTCTCTCTCTCTCTCTCTCTCTCTCCTTCTCGCTCTCTCTCTCTTCTCTCCTCTCTCTCGTTCTCTTCTCCCCTTATTCAGTTGATTTCTTTCCAGTCTCTTCTCCACCCCTCCTCCTCCTTCTCTATTCTTTCCATCCTCTCTGTCTTGTTCCCTACTCATAAGGAGATGATGAATTTACTTATAGTTCTATCACCCGCCTACTTGTCTGATATCTGTCTCATTTTGACAGTGTACCTTCCTAGAGAAGGAAAGGAGAAGGTTTTTGTTTTCCTCTTCTTTTTCCCCAATTCATTTTTAAAAAAAATTTTAAGCCTTCCTTTAAGATTTTTCCCCATTTTCTAAAACCCCGTTTTGGTAAAGTTGAAAGGGTTTTCCAAAATTTTCACTTTCATTTTAAACCAGTCCCCCTTTAGGCAAAAAGGGCCGTTTTTTTCACCTTTTGGTTTTATGGGCAAGGCCTAAATTTTTTTTCTTTTTCCCCCTCTTTTATTTTTTCAACTTTTCCCCCCCTTTTTTTCCTTCTTTTTTTCGTTCCCTTTTTCTTATTTTTCCCCCTTTTCTCTTTTTCCCCCTTTTAAACATCCCTTTTCCTTTCTTTCCCCCCCCCTTTTTTCTTTCCCCAAAGGGTTTTTTTCCCTTCTTTTCCCTTCGGGCCCTTTTTTCCCGGGTGGGGGTTTTGTTAAATTTTGGTTTTCCAAAGGCCCCTCCCTGTGATGGACTTCTTCGTTTATTTTGGGCTATGGGGTTTTTTAATTAAATTTCCTTTATTATTCTTTCCTTTTAAAAAAAACAAACCCATTTCCCCTCCCCCCAAAAACCCCTCTCTTCCTTCCTTTTTCCCTCCCTCCCCCTTTTTCCCCCCATCGAAAAATTTTTTCCTTTCTTTCCCTTCCCTTCCCCTTTTTCTTTTTTTCCTTTTTCCTCTCCCCCCTTTTTCCCCTTCCCTTTTTCCCTTTTCCCCCCTTTAAATTTTCCTACTTCTTCTCTTCTTCTTTTCTTTCCCCCATTTTGAATTTCTTTATTTTTTCCACCTCCCCTCCTTTCTATTTTTGACCTTTTTGCGGGAAAAAAACCAAAAAAAGGGGGAAAGGGGGGGGTTTCATGTTTACAAAATCGGCCCCGGAAAAAACCTATTGGGCCCCAAAAGGGGATTTTAATAATCTCCATTTTTTGAAAAAAAAAGGAAAGGGAAAGAAAAAGAGGAGGAACGGGAAATTTAAAAAGGCAAGAAGAAGGGAAAAAACTAAAAAATTTTCCCTACCATACACAAAATCAACGGGGTAAAAAATTGCAATAAACCCCTTTTCTTAAAGGGGAAAGATTTTTTTAAAAATGTAGTTTTTGGTTCTTCCCCCAAAATTTTTGCGGCCTTTTCCATCGCAAACCCTACTTTAAATTTTTTACGGGTCGTTTTAAAGTATTTAGTTTTTTAAACCCTTTTTCTTTTTTCACTTAAAAAACTGAAAAAATTTTTTTTTATGCACAAACCTTTTAGTTTTAAAAGGTTTTTCGTCCCAGGGAAAGATTTTTAAGGCTTTAATTCCGCACCCTTTTTTAAAAGATTTTGGGGAATTTTTTTTGGGTTCTCTTTTTTGGGGAAATTTAATTTGGCTTGTTTTTTTAAAAATCGCCAAATTTAAAAAATTTTTTGCCCTCCAAAAGATTTTAAATTTGCATTTTTTTGGGATTTTAAAGCTTTTAAGCCCCAACAAAATTTTATTTTTTTTTCGGTTTTTCAAGGCGTTTTTAAGCAACTATTCCCCCAAAAAAAATTTTTTTCCGGGTTTTCCGTTAAGATTTTTTTCCCATTTTTTTTTTAGGTTTTCGTTTCTTTTTATTTATTTAAAATTTAAATAAAATTAATTTTAAATACCCTTTTTTACTATCATTTTTTTCCCAATCATTTAAGGATTTTGCAGTTTTTTAGAATCTTTCCCTAAATTGGGTTACGCAATTGTTTTGAAACCCGATAAAAATTTGACAATATATAAAAAAAAGAGTGGGACCCAAGACCAGCCCGAGGCACCCAAATAAAAAAATCTAACCAATCAGACCTCGCCATTTTTTTACTACCCTTGTTTTTCGTTTGAAAGCCAATCGCCGATCCATGTACATAACTGCTCTCCTAACCCCGTGCCCTTTAGCTTGGTCCATCCGCTTATGGGGAAATGTTCGAAGGCTTCTGAAAATCAAGGTAATTTAAACCGGGGAAATTTTAGCGTCCATTTTAAAAAATGACTTGAAAAATCGATAGGTTTTGTTAAGCAGGACTTTTTTAGGGAAAACCCTGTGGAGTTTAATATTGATTATTTTCACAGAAAAACACTATTTTTTTTCCCCATATTTTCAAATATTTTAACAATCCAGCGTTGACTAATTTTGGGCGTATTACTTGCAAGGGCTCTTCTCCCTTTCTTGAATATCGTTACTAGCTAATTTCCCAACTAGGAAATTTTTGTCCATTACGATTTGTTGAAATATCCCCTTTTTTTGGAGCGAAAATTACTTGAATTCGGAAATTCCGGGAATTTCGTCCCCCCCCAGGATTTCTGGGTCAAAATTTTTGCAAATACTTTATATTTTCGTCTACTGTATCTCTCCCATTCCAATCTACAATTTTTTTCGAGTCCCGCAAACTGGTTACTGGTTCTGGTAATGAAAACTTCGTCTTTTTTAAAAAACGCATTAAAGTATCATTGAGTCAGGCCATTCTTATTATCATTTACCAAGATGTTTTTTTTTTACTTTCAGTGGCCCAATCTGTTTTGACTTTTTCTTATTCGAACTATTAAAAAACCCCTTTTTGGGTTTTTTTTTGGATTCCTTTTCAATTTTTTCTTCTATCGCGGGGTTTTTAGCTTTAAAAATTTTCCTTTGCAACACCTTTACGTCTTGTAATCTCTAAATCGCAGTCCGCATTTGATCGTTTTAAACTTTATAGCCGGGCGCTTTCTGCCATGATTTGTTGAATCTCATTAGTCATCCCACGGGTTGTATGTTATTTAAAACGTTTTCCCTTTCCTGGGGAAAATTTTTTCAACCAAAGATTGGATTTATTTGGAATAAATTACACATTTTTCGGGGTTATTACCTTTAGTAGGGCACCCCAAACAAATTCGCTTAGTACCCTGCTGATCTCGTGAAAACTGCTTTTTTATAAATTGGGGAAATAATAACCCATTTTCTGTGATGCTATTGCAATTTTTGCCGCATCTGATTAACCTTTATCACTGTTTCCAAAATTTTCCCTATACGCGTAATCAATCAAATCAATGTCGGTAGTGAAACAAATCTAGGTTTTCATTTCCCTTGTAGGCTCCGGACCCCCTGTTTAAATATACTTTTTTACCATATCAAGCAACGCAAACCCTTTCCCACGCAAATTATTATTGTTTATAGAGGTAGGGTTAAAAACTCCACATATAATTGTGTCTTTTTTGTTGAAAAATGACTTTATCTCGTCATAAGGAGGCCAAAACTTTCCGCATTGATTTGGGAGGAGTATATTTTCCCAATAGTTTGATTTTGTTTGCTTAAAACTTTGCGTAACTGGTCATAAAAGATCTTTATTTCTTTATCGATTTCGATTGCTTGCAAAATTTTTTTAATTAAAGATACACCCCCACCGCTTTTGCTACGACAATTTAGGAAGTCTTTAGCCTGGAAAAGGCTATTTCAGTAAAAAATTTTTTCTTTGTGTGACCAACTCTATGATACTAAAGATTTTGGCGTTTCGGAAACACTCACCAATAATTCATTACGCTTTAAAAAAATGCTTTTGATTTGTGTAGATATTTAAGTTCCTTAATATTTTTTGGGAACCTTGCGTGGGGCTTGCCGGCAGGATGACTAGGGCCCACTTAACAGAGCGCTTGATTTTGTTTTTATTAGTATTTGCGGAAACAATCGTCCCAGCGTTGCTGTGGGAAAAAAGGGTTAAGGTATGCTGCTACTGCCCTTCGCTGTCGTTTTTTATCTGTAGGAGAAACTTTTATTATTTTGCAGGCTCCCAATCTTGCATGACCACGGGGCGAGGTGGAGTCCGTCATCCCCAAACAGGGTGGAAACCTACCAGGATGGGGGCCTCGAGAAATTATCCTAGAAGTTTGCGAAAATCTATATTTTCCTGTGCACAAAGAGACCCTTGCCGGTTTTTTGCGCTGAATGCTTTTATCGTAAAAGGTTGGCCCCATCCCGTCTGGGGAAATTCCCCAAAAAAATGATATGATTAGTTTTTTGTCTTGAATTTCCGGATCAACCCCTTGTACTTGTTTCCCGTATTTCTTCAACCCCTACTTACACTCGTTTGTTCTTGCATGAAAGAATAGAGAGTGTTATCGTTTGTGTTTTTGGTCGTCATCGCAGGGTGCGTGGGGGGGGAGGAGGAGGAGGGCGGAAGGGAGGAGGCATTAGGGGGAGGAGCAGGGGCCAAGCGTTTACCTACGTGTTACCTCAAGGGGTGATGAACGATGGGGCCAGGCGTGAAGAGACGAGGAGGATACAAGGATTACGAGGAAAACAGTAACATGAAACGCTTGGCCCCTAGTGAGGTTCCCATTGCTATAAAAACTATCCTTTTTTGTTTTAAAATTAAAAAGAGTAGTTTATTAGCTCTATCTAGTTAAATAAGAATAGTACGGTAAATGGGGAGGCGGTAGCGGAGTGGTTAAATCTCCGACTGGGGTTCTCGGGGCCCGAGTTCGATCCCCGAAGAAACCCAAAACCTTTTTGCACCCTCGAGTGGCCTAAGAACACCCAATGCCCTGCCTACAACTCTACCTTCGACTGGGGAGTCATCGGAGGACCGGGGGGGGGCATGACCTCAAGCGCATATAAGAAAACCTGGCCTGCCCACCAACGGCGAGGACCAACCATCAAACCCTCATTTAAAACCCCCAGACCTACCATCCGAGCCCTGGGGCCCACTGCCTACAGGGGCTATAGGGAAAGAAAAAAAAAAAAATTTTTGCCTATACTTTCCCATCCCTCATCCTTATTTCCCGCCAAAAGGACGAAATTAAATGATTCCATACGTATCGAAAATTTGATATGGATTTTGGAGGAAAAAAAAAATTAAAAGCTCTGCGTTTTTCTATTTTTTATTATTTTTTTTTGTTATTTTTCATTATTATTTTTTTTTTGGGAAGTTTAAGATGTGTAAAGTAAACACAATTTGAATGTCTAAAGAGGAGGAGTAGGAAAAACACTCTGACTCTCTGATTTTTTTTTCCTCTCTTTCCCTCTTTCCCTCTCTGTCCCTCTCTGTCCCTCCTCTTTGGGGCCCTTTTTTCCTGTCTCCTTCCCTTCGTTTCCCTTCTTTGTCTTCTTCTCTTTTTCCTGTCTTTTTTCTGTCTGTCTTCTTCTGCTGTCTGTCCCTTCTTTCTGTCTTCTTCTTTTCTGTCTGTTCCTTCTGTCTGTCTGTCTTCTTCTGTCTGTCTGTCTTTTTTCTGTTGTCTTCTTCCTGTCTGTCTGTCTTCTTCTGTCTGTCATCTTCTCTTCTTCTCTTTTCTCCCTTTTCTTTTCTTTTTTTCTTCTTCCTCTTTTCTTCTTCCTTCTTTCTCTTCTCTTCCTTCTCTTCTCTTAACTTTCTAAATCAATCCTCTCTCTCTTAATTTTTTCTCCTCTCCTTCCCTCTCTTTTCCCCTCCTCCTCTCTTCGCCTCTTTTTCTCTCTCTCTTTTTCTTCCTCTCCCTCTCTCTCTCTCTTCTCTTCTTCCCTCCTTTTTCTCTCTTCTCTCTCCTCTTTCCTCTCTCTCTCTTTTCTCCTTTTTCTCTCTCTCTTTTTCCTCTTCTCTTCTCCCCCCCCTTTTTTGGGCGTGGGGGCTTTCCGGGGTTTTTTTTTTCGGTCCTGGGGCTTTTTCTCTGCGTCCTCCTTTCTCTTCGCTCCTCTCGTCTCCCCTTTTTCTGGGGCCTTTCCCTTGGCCCTCTCGTGTCTTTCCCTTGGCTTTTCCTCTCTCTCCTTTTTCTGGGCATTCTTCGTCTTCCTCTTTCGGGGGGGTTTTATTTTTTTATCCGTCTTTGTCTCTCTTTTTTGGGTTTTTTCCTTTCTCTGTCCCTTTTTCGGGGGGCGGCTCTTTTCCCCTTCTTTCTTTTTTTTTTCTTCTCGCGGTCCTTGGCCCTTTTCCGCGGGGTTTTTTCCTCCCCGCTTCCCCTTCCCCTCCCTTCCCTCCCTTCCCTTTTCCCTCCTTCTCTCCCTCCCTCTCCCCTTCTTCCCTCCCCCCCTTCCCCCCCCCTCCCCCCTCCCTCCCTTTCCCTTCTCCCTTCCCTCCAACTTCAATTTCCTCCACGTGTCAAAAGAGTAGAAAACTAATGCCCATTTTTCCTCCGCTGTTTTTGTCTTTTTTTTTTCTTTTCTTTTTCCTCTTTTTTTTTTTTTTCTTTCTAGCTTTTTTTTTTTGGGGTTTTTCGTTGTTGGGGGTTGTGTTATTTTTTGGTTGTTTTTTTCTAAAATTTTTCCTGGGTGTTTTTTTTGTTGGGTTTTTGTGTGTTTGTTGTTGGTTTTTTTGTGTTTTTTTGTTGTGGTTTTTTTTGTTTTGTGTTTTTTGTGGTTTTTTTGGGTTTTTTTTTTTGTTGTTTTTTGTTGTTTCTGTTGTTGTTGTTTTTTTTGTGTTGTTTTTTTGTAGATGTGTTTTGTTTGGGTTTTCGTTTTTTGTTTTTTGTTTTTTTTTTTTCTTGGGTGGGGGGGGTTTCGTTTTTTGTGGCGGTCGTTTTTTTCCTTTGGGGCTTTTGTTGTATAGCTTTCGGTCAAGTATAAAAAAAGACACATTTACTGACGATGTTATTTACACTACACACAATTATCCCCCCTCTATACCCCCTCCCTCTCCCTCCACCTGCACCTTCCCTCCTTCTCTCCCTCCCTCTCTCCCTTCTTCCTCCCTCCCTATCCCCCACCCCCTCCACCCCTCCCTCCTCCCCTTCCTCCCTTCCCTCCAAGCCATCTCAAGTATTACCTCCAACGCTCGTCAAAAAGATGATAGATGAAGACGTAATGACCTGCCTTGTATATTATAACCTACACGACGAGAATGTTAAGTTGATGCGTTTTTTCTTCGTCTTTCCACGTACATGTATTTTTTTTAGCCATTTACTGGAGACTGATAGTGGTAGAAGTTGTGGTGGTTAAGGTGGTAGTTGTAGCAGTAGTGATGGTGGTGGTAGTCGTAGTAGTATTTATAGTAGGAATTGTTGCTCTAATAGTAGCAGCGATGAAGAAATAGTAGTTGTTGTAGTAGTAGTAGTAGGAGTAGTAGCAGTGGTAGTAGTAGTAGTAGCAACAGCAGCAGTAGTAGTAGTAGTAGTAGTAGTAGTAGTAGTAGTAGTAGTAGTAGTAGTAGTTGCTGTAGTAGTAGTAGTAGTAGTAGTAGTAGTAGTAGGGTAGTAGTTGCTGTAGTAGTAGTAGTAGTAGTGGTAGTGGTAGTAGTAGTAGTAGTAGTTGCTGTAGTAGTAGTAGTAGTAGTAGTAGTAGTAATAATAGTAGTAGTAGTGGTAGTAGTTGCTGTAGTGATAGTAGTAGTAGTAGTAGTAGTAGTAGTAGTAGTAGTAGTAGTAGTAGTAGTGGTAGTTGTATACTAGTAGTATGTAAGGTTCGTCGCATCCTATAGTTTCTTCTATCCTACTTTACATGGGTAGAAGTACGTTTTTAGTGAAGAACAAGAAGTAACGGATTCAAACTGGAAAAGCGTAGATTTAAAAAAGAAATGGGGAAAAACTGCTTCACAAGTAGGATGGCAGATGATTGGAATGGACTCAGTCATTAGGTAGTTAGTGCAGAATCAATAGGGAGTTTTAGAAGAAGGCTAGACAATTTCATGGATGGGGATGAAAGGTGGATGTACTAGGTAGTATTAGGTAACAGGAACTACCACGTGTAGGTCTTACGGCCTCTTGTAGCTTCCTTATTTTTTTATGTTCGTATGTTCTTACTTATCTGTCTTCTACCTTTTCTGGAATGACTGAAAATCCGCTCTGTAAAATAATCCTCAGGTCACACCAGCCGCCAGACTCACTACACTTTTATAACCTCACCTTATACATTACTTTTATATCCCCTCTCGGTGGACGGTTAGTGTTTCCTCGATACCCACCTGTCTTAATAACAAGAAATACACGTAACATGTCATCCCCCTTAATAAAGTGACCCAGATTTCGGGAGACACAACCATTGTATTTATAATGGAATTGCTTATTTTTGACCCTATAGAATTGTGTGTCAGTGGCTGTGTTTTACGGGGCGCGCATCCTTGAGACCAGGCAACAGTCAAGTGGCGTCCCCGGGGAGCTCAGGGCACTGGACCAACAATTAGTGGCAGACCAGAAACCCGCCAAACGACTTCCTTTTAGAGAAATGGTAATGGGTGTGATAGTAGTAATGGTAGGAGGAGGAGGACGAGGAGGAGGAGGAGGAGGAGGAATACAAAGGAATACAAAGGAAACACAACAGCAACAGACCGATAGGTCCTTACAAGGCTGTTTGCTTTAACTACACTACACTAACTAGATAATAAGAGAGAAAGGATAGGAAGTAGAGGGCTCCTCTCCACCCACCCATCCCTCCAGCCGAAGCTGGCCGGAAAAGAAGTAATACCATGCAATATAGAAAAACTGCATGGAATTTGTGAGGAAAGTTGAAAGCTGTAATCTATGGCTAACTACTACTAGTATGTGGGGGTAGGTTTAGTGCTTGATAGATAGGTCATGTTATGTGTGTTTTGTAATGGTGTGAACACAGTGTGGAGGTTCAAAGGGTGGTGCGGCAGCCTTGCCTGGCGCTTTCTTGGGAGGCAGTAGTCAATCAGGCCCCAGCTCCGTTCAATCCACTGCGGATTGTGTACTTTCACATGTAGGAGCCGTAACTAATGCCTCACTGCAGCAGTGACCCCTGGTACCTAATCCCGATGGATGGTACTAACTGTCAGGACCCTAACTGAACCACAGCCGTCACATGCGAAGTAGTAGTGGTAACCGTTAACTCGGGGCTATCTGTGTGTGTTATGAGGTCTAATGTAGTGTTGGTGTAGGCTCAGTGGAGGAGGAGGAGGAGGAGGAGGAGGAGGAGGAGGAGGAGGAGGGGAGTGAAGGGGAGGATAATATGGGGAAAGAGATAAGTAAATAGGATAAGATTGAGGAGTCACCATAACGTGTACTAATATTTACTACCACTTACAAAAACAGCAACATTAACAAAAACAGCGATGATAACGATAGTGATGGTAATAATTGTACTAGTAATATTGATGATAACGATAGTGACGATAATAATAGTACAAGTAATATTGATGATAATGATAGTGACGATAATAATAGTACAAGTAATATGATGATAACTGATAGTGACGATAATAATAGTACAAGTAATATTGATGATAACGATAGTGACGATAATAATAGTACAAGTAATAATGATGATAACGATAGTGACGATAATAATAGTACAAGTAATAATGATGATAATGATAGTGACGATAATAATAGTACAAGTAATATTGATGATAAGATAGTCATATGAAATAATAAGTCATGGAATTAGTGACGATA
>JACEEZ010009261.1:5000-28257 GCA_016584305.1 Chionoecetes opilio | reverse complement strand
TGTGTGTGTGTGGTGTGGATTAGGTTCCGCCCCCGGGGCGGAATCCCCTCAAGGGCCCACATTTTTGGGGAATCGGTTTGACCGGGGGGAGGTTTTAAGAATACTTATGAATGATCCGCTCACTTTTTTTTTCTCTTTTTTTTTTGTAGCCTGCCTAAAAAGCAAAGAATTGTAAAAAAAAAAAGGGGGGTTGGAAAATTTAAAGGGAAACCTTGATGATGTAATGAGGGGTTAATGGGTGAGGGAAGGGGGGGGTGATGGGTAATGGGTGTGGGGTGAGGGGTGGGGTGAATGGGGGGGGGGGGTGATGGGTGGGGGAATAGGGGGGGGGGTAAAGGGTTTAAGGGGTTTGAGTGAATGGGTGGTGTTGGGGGTTTTAAAGGGTGGGGGGAATGGGTGGGGGGTTTGGGGGTAATGGAGTGAGTAAAAGGGGGGGGGTTTAAGGGGTTTGAGGGGTGGGGGGGAATAGGTGGGGGTGAGGGTAAGGGGTGAGTGAATGGGGTGTGGGATGGGTAATGGGTGAGGAGTGGGTGGGGGGGGGTGGTAAGGGGTTTTGGGGAAATGGGTGGGGGTGAGGGGTAAGGGGGTGAGTGAAGGGGTTGGGGGTGATGTGAAGGGTTTTGGGGGTGATGTGAATGGGGGGGGTGGGGGGGGGGGAAATGGGTTCCCCGTTAATACATACATTTCTACACCTGATTTCAGTAAACCCAAAAAAAGGGGCTATCTGGAGAGTTGGTTTTGGGGGGCCCGGGAAGGGGCCCCCAAATACCCTCCGCAGGAGCTACCCAAAAAGTCCCCCCGGGGGCGGTTTTGCGGCTAGTTAATAATAATAATAAAAAATAAAAATAATAATAATAAAATAATAAAAAATAAAAATAATAAAAATTTAAAAAAATTTTACGTCCTGCCAAAAATTCGTGTTTGAAATAGGGGGAAAAAAAGGGTTTTAAATTTCAGAAAAAAACCGTATAATTATTGGGCCGAATTTGGGCGTTTTTTCGAAATTTACTTTGGAGGGGTTTGGTGGTTGGAGGGTTTAAGGGGTCGACCCAATAATTATGAATTTGTGAAACAATTGCTTTAAACCCCCAATGTGGGCAATTTGTAATTTTTGTATTATTGTTGTTTTTGTTGTTGTTGGGGTGGGGTTAAGGACAGTTGTTGAAATTGTTTTCCCAGTAGTGGTATAGTAGTAGTAGTGGTAGTAGAGTGGAGTGGTGTAGTGGTGGGTAGGTGGGGGTAGTAGTAGGGGTTTGGGGGGAAGGCAGTAGGGGAAAGTGGTTAGCTTTCTTGGGACTGGCGTTTCGGGACCCGAGTTCGACCCCCGAAGAAAACCAAAACCTTTTTTGCCCCGGGTCGAGGGGCCCAAAAGGAACACCCCAAATCCCCTCCCCAAAAACTCTACCTTCGATTCCCCATCGGAGGACACGGGGGGGGGCGGCATGAGCCTCTAATCACAGGCGTAAATATAAAAAACCTTTGCTAAAGCCCCCAGGGGCGGGGGGCCCAAACCATCCCCAGCCCCCCAATGTGAACCCAGTACTACCACGGCCCTGTGTCCCCATCCCTTTACGGGCGCTAAAAGGCAAAAAATTTTAAAAAAAAGTAGGGGGTGGTGGGTGGGGGAACTGGTGGTAATAGTAGTAAAAATTTAGTATTTTGTAGTAGTGAAGTAAGGAGTGGGCAGTAGTATTTTGTGGTAGTAGTGTAGGGGGGTTAGTAGTATTTGTAGTAGTAGTAGTAGTAGTAGTAGTAGTAAACGAAAAAAGGGAAAAAAATTGGACAGAGAGGAGAGAGAGAGGGGAGAGGGGGGGGAGAGGAGAGGAGAGGAGAGAGAAAGAGGAGGGGAAAAGGGGAGAGAGAGAGAAAAGGAGTCTTTTGAAAAAGGTCACAATTCCCTATAGATATTTTCCAAATCGGGCCCGGGTTTAAAGTACCTGTAAATTGGAACAGAAAAGGTTAGTGTCCATGGTTCTCTCTCTTTTCTCTCCCCTTCTCTCTCTTCTCTCTCTTCTTTTCCTTCTCTCTCTTTTTCTCTCTCTCTCTCTCTCTCTTCCCCCCCCCCTTTTTTTTTTTTTTATTTACAATAAAAAAGATACATTTAAAACCTTTACTCCTACACCCAAAAAATTTCCCCGGGTGGGGTGGGAAAACTATCTTTATTTGCATTTATTACTTTTTATAGTAGTCTATAAGTTACACTAATTATGTCCAGAGGGCATCAGCCGGGCCCCTTCACGGGCTGGGCGCCCCCCGTAAATAAAAACCCTAACCTCTTAGCAAAAAACCCGATAATCAAACCCAACCCAAAATTTTTACCTAACCTTCCAACGGGGGGGGTCCGCCCCTCTAGACTCCCGGAACCTAACAACTTTTTTTAACTTCCCCAAAGTGGGAGGGGTGGGGGGGGGGGGATCGACAAACGGTTATCATTTTTTGTGAGGATTGTCGGGTTTCACCGTTCTGGATTTTAAAAAAAAATGCAATCTATTTTCCCTATCTGGGGGAATTTTACCATTTATACTACCCCCGTAACTCAAAAAATAGGGGTTTGGGGAGCATTTTTTTCCCCCAGCCAAAAAATTCGCATTACCCCAGGCCCCCAAAAACTTTTTTTGGGGGGCGAGGGGGGGAGTATGGGAAAAAAAAATTTTAAAATTAATCCCAAAAAAATAATAAGTAAATAAAAAAATTTAAGAACAAAAGTTGTAATTTTGTGGGGGCCCCGGGCCTCATTTTGGGCGGGTTTTCCACTTTTTTGGGAGGCCCCCTGATTGTGGGGGGCCCCCTGGGCAGCTGCCCCCCTTTGTCCACCCAAAAACCCGGCCCTGGCGCAGCACACCCGCCCCGAGGTCCCGGTGGAGGGGTGGGGCGTGGGGGGCAAAAGAGAGGGAGGGGCAATAAAAGGGAAATTTTCTTACTTTGTACTTTAAATTTAGACTTGATTTTTCCAAGTATTAAGTATTTGGGGTTTTTTAAAATGTCAAAGTCCGTGTACCAATGTACAAAGTATCAAAATGTTTTTATTTTAAGTACAAGTATAAGTACTTTTATTTGGGGCCCCCAAGTTTGATTGTAATGTTAATTAATAGTTTTTATACAAGGGGGGGTTTTTGGGGGGCCCTTTCGGACCCATGTTTTGAGTTTGTAGTAGTATACGTAAAATTAAAAGGAAAACCCTGTGATTGCAAACCCCAAATCGTGTTGTTGTTGTTTTGGGTCACTGGAAAAGGGGGCCTGGGGGTTTGGGACCATTTTCCGTGGGGTTTTCCAAAACCCTTTGTTTTCCCAGTGTTTCAAACTCTGTTTTTCCGTGTGTTTCCCAAACCCCTTTTGGTTTTCCCGTGTGATTAAAAACTCTTTGTGTTCCGTGTGATTAAAACCCCTTTTGTGTTCCTTTGTGATTAAAAACCTTTTGTGTTCGTGTGTTTTCCCAAACCCCTTTGTTTTCCCGTGTGTTTCCCAAACCCCTTTGTGTTCCGTTTGTTTCCCAAACCCCTTTTGGGGTTCCCGTGTGTTTTCCAACCCTTTGGGGTTCCCGTGTGTTTCCCAAAACACAAACGTTTACCCCCAACCCAAACAAAAAAACGAAAGGGTCCATTAGCCCTCCCGATTTTGGGTGGAATGGGCAAACTTTTACGCAGAGTTTATTCATGTAATCAAATCGCTGAAAATTTTTTTTTAGCCCAAACCCCCTTAAAAATTTATTCAACGCAATAGGACCAAAGACGTTACCACCAAACAAATTTTAAATTTTGTGATTTTTTGGGGCTACTTCATAAAAATTTAAAATTTACAGTTTCGGCAAACCCAAAAAAAGACGGGACACAGGGTTCCCTCTTATAGTATACTAGCCGCAAAGCCGCCCTCCGGGGGGAATTTTTGGCTAGCCCTGCGGGGGGCTATTGGGGGGCCCTTTTGGGCCCCCAAAACCCCTGGTTTGGTGGGCCCTTCGGCCCCCCAAACACGGGAACTCCGGGAAACCCCCTTTCTAAATTTTCCTAAAAATCATGGAGTAAAAAAGGTTTGTATTAACGCCAACCCATTAAACATCCCCCCAAAACTCTTTCACTTCCCCATTACCCATCAACCCCCACCCATTCACCACCCATTATCCATCACCCCCCAAACCCATTCAGTCACCCATTCCCCATCCCCACACCCCAAATTTTCACTCCCCCAACCCATCACCCCCACCTTTTCCCCTTTCACCCATAAACCCATCCCCCCAAAACCCATCCCCCCCCACCCTTTCACTTCCCCCATCACCCCACCCCCCTTTCCCCAATCACCCCACCCTTTTAAACCACCCATTACCCATCCCCCACATAAAGGGTTTTCCCAAATTTTCTCGCAACCCATTTTTTTTTTCTTCAAATTCTCGCTAATAGGCTTTCTAAAAAAAAAAAAATGATCGGTCATCCATAAGTGGGCTTAAAATGTTCCCCCCTGGTCGGGCCTGGTTCCAAAAACTGGCCCTATAAGGGGGTTACTCCCCTGGGGAAAGGGGAAACCCATCGCGGACACCCCAAAAAAAACAGAACCCCAGGGAAAAATTTTCGCTTATTTATTATAGATTAGACAAGTGCTTTTTGGCCCTGCGGACCCAGGGATTGTGTTTTGTAAATTAAATAAAACGTATATTAGACAACATGTGGGTTGGGAAACCCTTTTTTTAATCGTGTGTTGCTGGGCGTTGGGCACTGGTCAAAAATGCCTCGGGGTAAACAAGTTCCCTGTGATTCCAAACCTCTGGGTTCCGTGTGAATTCCCAAACCCCTTTTTGTTCCCTTTTTTTTGATTTTTTTAACCCTTTTTGTTCAATGGGATTCCAACCCTTTTTGTTCCCTGTGATTTCCCAACCCCCTTTTTGTTCCCTGTGATTCCAACCCTTGTGTACCGGGTGATTCCCCAAAACCCTTTTTGTTCCCTGTGATTCCAACCCCTTTTTGTTCCGTGTGATTCAACCCTTTGTGTTCCGTGTGTTCCAACCCTTTGTGTTTCCCGGGGTGATTCCCCAAACCCCTTTTTGGGTTTCCCTGTGATTCCAACACACACAATCACAAACGCCCCACAAACGTAAAATCCATGGTTACTAAGTTTGTGGAATGCGGGAAGCGTTTTTGCAGAGGTTTTTTTTGTAAACCAAAAAATGTTTTTAGCCCAAAAAACCCCCCTTTAAAATGATTCATCGACCTGGAAATAAGCCCCTTACCAACCCATGATTTTTGCGATTTTTTTTGCCTAATCACATCAAAATTTAATTTAAAAGTTTTAGCTACCCCAAAAAAGACCCGACAGACAGGGGCAACACACCCCCACAAACACAAAACAACAGACACAAAGGCTACCCATATTATATTAGCAAGTGCTTTTGGGCCCTTCGGGCCCATTTTATTAATTATTTGAGTAGTATATATTAGACAAAATGTGATGGGGAAAATCCAATCGTGTTGGTTTCTGTCGTCACTGGGGCAAAAGTGCCTCGGGGGGAGATCACATTCCGTGTGATTCCAACACTTTTTGTTCCGTTGGGGATTCCAAAAAACAAAAACACACAAAACACCACCACACACCCCACACACACCCCCACACACACAACACACAAAACACACACACACCACACACCGCACACAAACCCTCCATGAGGGCTACGAGTTTGTGAAAGCAAACAAGACGTTTCCCCAGAGTTTTTCCGTAAAACTAATACTCCTAAAGTGTTTTTTTTAACCCCCAAAAACCCCCCCTTTAAAAAAGGGTTTAATCGAACCAGGGCCGGTCGCTTACCACCCCCGAATTTTTTTGGTTTTTTGGGCCAATTTTCCAAAATTTTAATTTAAAAAGGCCCGGTTTTAAAAGCAAAAGACAGACCCACCCCAAAAAAACAACACACGGAAAACCCCTTAGTTAAATTTGATGTTAAAATTTTCCTTTTTAATTGCCGGGTGCTTTTTTAAACCACCCCCCCCCCACCAAAAAAAACCCCAAAACCCAAACCCCCACACACACACACACCACACCACACCACACCCACCAAAACACAACCAAAACACACCCCCCCTTTTTAGTATTTTAAAAACCCAAGATTTACCCCCTTGAGACAAAGGAAGACGGGACCCCACCCATGTACTGTAACTCATTTCCCCTTAAAATCACTACTAGGTTTAAAACCCAAAAAGGGTTTAAATTTTCCACCCCCTCACCCCTCCCCCCCCCCCAGAAACCCCCGGCGGGCCCCCCCCACCCTTTAAAAACGCCGGTCGGGGTCCCGAGAGCCGGGCCCCCGTCAACCAGGTGATGACCCACCCCCCCCTAAAATCCCACCAAGACTTCCCCCCCAAAGCAGAAATCTCCCTCAACCCCCTCAACCCACTCCACCAGGGAGGTCTTGGTGTGGTGGGTCTGGTCTTTTTGTCTGTGTTTTTTTTTGTGTGTGTGTGTGTTTGTCGGGGGCGTAGCAGGGGAGGCGCACGTTTTCCCCCCCCCCCAGGGGCACCCCCCCCCCGGCCCGGCTGGGGTTTTTCTGTATAATGCTTAATTTCCCCCCAAAGATCTTTACCTGAATATAACCCCCTTCTATGTGGCATCAGAGTGGGGCCCCTTTTTTTTCCTAGTGCCCCCAGGGCCCCCCATTTTAATAGATAAACCCCGCCACGCCCATTGGCCCCCCAAAAAACAATGAGGCCCTTTTAACAAACCGCAAACTACGTGCCCAAAAAAAAACCTAAATATTTTTTTTTTTTTTTCCCCCCCCCCCCAAAAAACCCCCCTGCGACGCTGTTAAAGAGTTCGAAGCAATTTAAAGAACCCCATCAATATTTTTTTTTTAAACAAAAAAATACTAAAAAACTATACCAACATATTCCCAACTCACATTTACTTACATTTTAAAATTAGATAACGTTTTCAGGTCAATAATTATTGGTCAAAAGGGCAACAGGTCGGGCGTGGGAAAAGGAAAATAAAGGGGGGAAAGGGGTTTTGTGTTTCGAAGCAGTTTTTAAAAGAGTTTACCGGGTTGAGTATTCTGGTTTCGGGGCGACAGCGAGGGGCGCCCCCCCCAGTGAATCCCCGGAGGGGGGTGTGGCAAAGGGAGCTTTTTTTTTTTGGGGGAGGAAGCAGGGTGGGTGCCCGGGCCCCCCCGGGAGGAGGATTAAGATTTATCCATCTAGACACTTTGCAAGACCAAAATTTCAAGGTTAGGGCTATACAAAGCGCCCCCAAAGTAAACCCTGAACTAGGCGGGGCCGAACCCTGACGAAAAGCGGGAGGGACTTTTGCCCATTGCAAGCTCAGTCTCTACCAAAAAATTTTAAACCCCGACGGGCGGGTGGGAGGAGAAAACAGGGTGTGTGTGGGGGCAGGGAACTGGGAGGAGGAAGCAGGGTGTGTGTGGGGCAGCGGGGGGAGGAAGGCCCGGGGTGGTGTGGGAGCTGGGGGAGAAAAACCCGGGTGTGGCTGGGGGGCGGGTTTTGGGGGGGGAAAAACAGGGTGTGTGTGCCCCCCGGCAGGGGGGATTTTTGGCCCAAAAACCCTTTATTTTTTTTGCTTTTCTTCATATTTTTGCAAACGTAAGGAGTAGAGAGAGAAAAGGAAGGGAAATGGGGGGGAAAAGGGGAAAGGGGTGGGCCGTGGGGATCTAGGGTGTGGCCAAAGGGCCAGGGCCACCCCCCGAAATTTCATTTTGGGCCCCCCCAGATCTAAGTCAGAGGCCTAATGAAAATTTAACCATTTTTTTATAATGGGGGATGCCATGGGCCAAACCCCCCACTAATCCCGTGTCCCGCCCTTTGGGCCCCCCATGTCACCTGTCCTGGGCGGGGCCCCTTTTGAGCGGGGGAGGGAGGGAAGGAGGGAGCTTACGTGTGATTTGAGGTTGTTTAGTCCTCCCTGCAAAGTAATGCCCGTTTCCCCGTTTTCTTTCTACCCTTTTATAACGTCAGATAGCTATAATGTGTGAGTGGCGAGCTACGGGGGGGCAGTGTCCCCCATGAGAACCGGAGCCCCCGGGCCCCCCCGTTGCCCCCCCCCCAAAACCATGGCCCGGGCCCTAATCTGCCTTTTGGGCCTATGACTGAAAGAATGCCTTAAATTTCCCTTTTATGTGGCTTTTAGAATGCCCCTGAGCTCCCCCCTGGTTTGTGCCCCCCCATACACAACTGTGGGCCCCCCTGGGTTTGAGCTAACTTTCGCCACTTGGGGGGTGTGGTGTATGGGAGGGGGTTCTGTGTCATTCAAACCCCCGGCTTGTCCACCCCCGAAATCAGGGTCGCGGGTCGACAGTTTTAGCCTCCCCGGGGCGGCTTGGAGCCATTTTACCCATCTTTGGGCAATGTGGGGGCCTAAAACATCACACACCCCTATCCCTTTCTCAAGGGGGACAGTAACCCCCAGGGGAATTTTTTCAGTGAAAAAATCCCCCCCAGGGAGTAAGGATTCGAAAACCCGGGTGTGTGTGTGTGTGTGTGTTTTATAGTTCAGGCGATCCATTTTTTCAGCTATTTTAATGATTTATAGTTTCAAGGTGGTCGTGGTCACAGTAATTGATTGATGTGACATAGCATGGACTTGTAATGTTTCCTGGGTACCATCTAACCCTCCTCCCTTCCCCCCCGCAGTGGACCAGCAGCGGCAGCCTGGCATGGGTCACGGCGGCCTCCCCACCTCAGCGTGTCCTCCTCCACCCCGCCCCCTCCCCCCTCCCCGCCCATCAAGGTCAAGACGGAGCCCCTCAGCCCCTCCAGGGACCCCGCCGCCATGCCCCCCGTGCCCCCACACCTGCAGCGGCCCCCCTCCTCGGACCAGGGGCACCTCTCCCCGGCGCCCCCCTCCCACCTGGGCCCCGCCACACCCCACTCCGCCCACTCCCTCTACAGTGCCATGCCAGGTAAGGCGTGTGTGTGTGTGTGTGTGTGTGAGGTGTGTGTGTGTGTGTGTGTGTGTGTGTGTTAGGTGTGTGTGGGTGTGGGTATGGGGGGGGGGGAGTTTGTACCGAGGTGTAGCATACAGGGGGGGGCCTGTGTGTGTGTGTGTATGGGGGGGCTGTGTGTGTGTGTGTATGGGGGGGGCTGTGTGTTGTGTGTGTGTATGGGGGGCCTGTGTGTGTGTGTATGGGGGGGCTGTGTGTTGTGTGTGTGTGGTATGGGGGGGCCTGTGTGTTGTGTGTGTGTGTATGGGGGGGCTGTGTGTGTGTATGGGGGGGCTGTGTGTGTGTGTGTGTGTGTATGGGGGGGCCTGTGTGTGTGTGTGTGTGTGTGTATGGGGTGGCCTGTGTGTGTGTGTGTATGGGGGGGCCTGGTGTGTGTGTATGGGGGGGCCTGTGTGTGGTGTTTGTGTGTATGCGGGGCCTGTGTGTGTGTGTATGGGGGGGCCTGTGTGTGTGGTGTGTATGGGGGGGCTGTGTGTGTGTGTATGGGGGGCCTGTGTGTGGTGTTTGTGTGTATGCGGGGCCTGTGTGTGTGTGTATGCGGGGCCTGTGTTTGTGTGTGTATGGGGGGGCCTGTGTGTGTGTGTGTATGGGGGGGCCTGTGTGTTGGGGGGGCCTGTGTGTGTGTGTATGGGGGGCCTACTGTGTGTGTGTGTTATGGGGGGGCTGTGTGTTTGTGTATGGGGGGGCCTGTGTGTGTGTGTATGGGGGGGCCTGTGTGTGTGTATGGGGGAGCTGTGTGTGTGTGGTATGGGGGGGCTGTGTGGTGTGTATGGGGGGCCTGTGTGTGTGTATGGCGGGCCTGTGTGTGTATGTGTATGGGGGGCTGTGTGTGTGTGTATGGGGGCTGTGTGTGTTGTGGGGATGGGGGGACCTGTGTGTGTGTGTATGGGGGGCTGTGTGTGTGTATGGGGAGCCTGTGTGTGTGTGCGTATGGTGGGGACTGTGTGTGTGTGTGTGTATGGGGGCCTGTGTGTGTGTGTGTATGGGGGGGCCTGTGTGTGTGTATGGGGGGGCCTGTGTGTGTGTATGGGGGGGGCTGTGTGTGTGTGTGTGTATCGGGGGGCCTGTGTGTGTGTGTATGGGGGGGCTGTGTGTGTGTGTATGGGGGGGCTGTGTGTGTGTGTATGGGGGGCTGTGTGTGTGTATGGGGGGCCTGTGTGTGTTTATAGGGGGGCCTGTGTGTGTGTGTATGGGGGGGCCTGTGTGTGTGTGTATGGGGGGCTGTGTGTGTGTGTATGGGGGGCTGTTGTGTGTGTTTATAGGGGGGCCTGTGTGTGTGTGTATGGGGGGGCTGTGTGTGTGTGTATGGGGGGGCCTGTGTGTGTGTGTATGGGGGGGCCTGTGTGTGTGTGTATGGGGGGGTTGTGTGTGTGTGTAGGGGGGGTCCTGTGTGTGTGTGTATGGGGGGCTGTGTGTGTGTGTATGGGGGGGCTGTGTGTTATGTGTGTGTGTATGGGGGGCTGTGTTGTGTGTGTGTGTATGGGTGGCTGTGTGTGTGTGTATGGGGGGCCTGTGTGTGTGTGTATGGGGGGCTGTGTGTGTGTGTATGGGGGGGCTTTGTGTGTGTGTATGGATGGCTGTGTGTGCATGGGGGGGCTGTGTGTGTGTGTATGGGGGGGCTGTGTGTGTGTGTGTATGGGGGGGCTCGTGTGTGTGTGTATGGGGGGGGCTCTGTGTGTGTGTATGGGGGGGCTGTGTGTGTGCATGGGGGAACCTGTGTGTGTGTGTGTATGGGGGGGCCTGTGTGTGTGTGTATGGGGGGGCCTGTGTGTGTGTGTATGGGGGGGGGTGGTGTTGTGTGTGTGTGTATGGGGGGGCTGTGTTTGTGTGTGTGTGTATGGGTGGCTGTGTGTGTGTGTATGGGGGGCCTGTGTGTGTGTGTATGGGGGGGCTGTGTGTGTGTGTATGGGGGGGCTGTGTGGGTTGGTGTATGGGGGGGCTTGTGTGTGATATGGGGGGCTGTGTGCATGGGGGGGCTGTGTGTGTGTGTGTGTATGGGGGGGCGTGTGTGTGTGTGTATGGGGGGGCTCTGTGTGTGTGTGTGTATGGGGGGGCTCTGTGTGTGTGTGGGGGGGGTCTGTGTGTGTGCATGGGGGAGCCTGTGTGTGTGTGTGTATGGGGGGCCTGTGTGTGTGTGTATGGGGGGCTGTGTGTGTGTGTATGGGGGAGCCTGTGTGTGTGTGTATGGGGGCTGTGTGTGTGTATGGGAGGGCTGTGGTGTGTGTATGAGGGGGCTGTGTGTGTGTGTATGGGGGGGGCTGTTGTGTGTGTGTATGGGGGGGCTGTGTGTGTGTGTATGGGGGCTGTGTGTGTGTGTATGGGGGGCCTGTGTGTGTGTGTGTATGGGGGGCCTGTGTGTGTGTGTGTTTATAGGGGGGCCTTGTGTGTGTGTGTATGGGGGACTGTGTGTGTGCAATGGGGGGCTGTGTGTGTGTGTTTATAGGGGCCTGTGTGTGTGTATGGGGGGCTGTGTGTGTGTGTATGGGGGGGCTGTGTGTGTGTATGGGGGCACTGTGTTTGTGTATGGGGGCTGTGTGTGTGTATGGGGAGCTGTGTGTGTGTATGGGGGGCTATGTGTGTGTGTATGGGGGGGCTGTGTGTGTGTGTATGGGGAGGGCTGTGTGTGTGTGTGTGTGTGTGTGTGTATGGGGGGGCCTGTGTGTGTGTTTATAGGGGGGCCTGTGTGTGTGTGTGTATGGGGGGCTGTGTGTGTGTATGGGGGGGCTGTGTGGTGTGTGTAGGGGGTGGGGGGCCTGTGTGTGTGTGTATGGGGGGGCCTGTGTGTGTGTGTATGGGGGGGTTGTGTGTGTGGTGTATGGGGGGTCCTGTGTGTGTGTGTATGGGGGGGCTGTTGTGTGTGTGTATGGGGGGGCTGTGTGTTATGTGTGTGTGTATGGGGGGCTGTGTGTTGTGTGTGTGTGTATGGGTGGCTGTGTGTGTGTGTATGGGGGGCCTGTGTGTGTGTATGGGGGGGCTGTGTGTGTGTTGTATGGGGGGGCTTTGTGTGTGTGGTATGGGGGGGCTTTGTGTGTGTGTATGGGGGGCTGTGTGTGAATGGGGGGGCTGTGTGTGTGTGTATGGGTGGGCTGTGTGTGTGTGTGTATGGGGGGGCTCTGTGTGTGTGTGTATGGGGGGGCTCTGTGTGTGTGTATGGGGGGGGCTGTGTGTGTGCATGGGGGAGCCTGTGTGTGTGTGGTGTATGGGGGGGCCTGTGTGTGTGTGTATGGGGGGGCCTGTGTGTGTGTGTATGGGGGGGTTGTGTGTGTGCGTATCGGGGGGCTGTGTTGTGTGTGTGTGTATGGGTGGCTGTGTGTGTGTGTATGGGGGCCTGTGTGTGTGTGTATGGGGGGGCTGTGTGTGTGTGTATGGGGGGCTTTGTGTGTGTGTATGGGGGGCTGTGTGTGCATGGGGGGGCTGTGTGTGTGTGTGTATGGGGGGCTGTGTGTGTGTCGTGTATGGGGGGGGCTCTGTGTGTGTGTGTATGGGGGGGCTCTGTGTGTGTGTGTGGGGGGCTGTGTGTGTGCATGGGGAGCCTGTGTGTGTGTGTGTATGGGGGGCCTGTGTGTGTGTGTATGGGGGGCTGTGTGTGTGTGTATGGGGGAGCCTGTGTGTGTGTGTATGGGGGCTGTGAGTGTGTATGGGAGGGCTGTGTGTGTGTATGAGGGGGCTGTGTGTGTGTGTATGGGGGGGCTGTGTGTGTGTGTATGGGGGGGCTGTGTGTGTGTTATGGGGGGCTGTGTGTGTGTGTATGGGGGGCCTGTGTGTGTGTGTATGGGGGGCCTGTGTGTGTGTGTGTTTATAGGGGGGCCTGTGTGTGTGTGTATGGGGGACTGTGTGTGTGTATGGGGGGCTGTGTGTGTGTTTATAGGGGGCCTGTGTGTTGTATGGGGGGCTGTGTGTGTGTGTATGGGGGGGCTGTGTGTGTGTATGGGGGCCTGTGTTTGTGTATGGGGGGCTGTGTGTGTGTATGGGGAGCTGTTTGTGTGTATGGGGGGCTATGTGTGTGTGTATGGGGGGGCTGTGTGTGTGTGTGTGTGTGTGTGTGTGTGTGTGTGTGTGTGTGTGTGTGTGTGTGTGTATGGGGGGGCCTGTGGTGTGTTTATAGGGGGCCTGTGTGTGTGTGTATGGGGGGCTGTGTGTGTGTATGGGGGGGCTGTGTGTGTGTGTGTATGGGGGGGCTGTGTGTGTGTGTATGGGGGGGGCTGTGTGTGTGTAGGGGGGGGCTGTGTGTGTGTATGGGGGCTGTGTGTGTGGTATGGGGGGCCTGTGTGTGTGTGTATGGGGGGGCCTGTGTGTATATGGGGGGGCTGTGTGTGTATGTATGGGGGGGCTGTGTGTTGTGTGTGTGTATGGGGGGGCCTGTGGTGTGTGTGTGTGTGTGTCTGGGGGGGGGCTGTGTGTGTGCTGTGTATGGGAGGGCTGTGTGTGTGTATGGGGGGCCTGTGTGTGTGTGTGTGTATGGGGGGGCTGTGTGTGTGTATGGGGGGGCTGTGTGTGTGTATGGGGGGGCTGTGTGTGTGTGTATGGGGGGCTGTGTGTGTGTGTGTGTATGGGGGGGCTGTGTGTGTGTGTATGGAGGGAGCTGTGCGTGTCTGTATGGGGGGGGTCTGTGTGTGTATGGGGGGGGCTGTGTGAGTGTGTGGGGGGTGCTGTGTGTGTGTATGGGGGGGGCTGTGTGTGTGTATGGGGGGGGCTGTGTGTGTGTGTATGGGGAGAGCTGTGTGTGTGTGTATGGGGGGGCTGTGTGTGTGTATGGGGGTCTGTGTGTGTGTATGGGGGGGGCTGTGTGTGTGTGGATGAGTAGACTGTGTGTGTGTGTTTGGGGGGGCTGTGTGTGTGTGTATTGGTGGGGCTGTGTGTGTGTGTATGGGCGGGGGCTGTGTGTGTGTATGGGGGGTCTGTGTGTGTGTATGGGGGGGCTGTGTGTGTGTGTATGGGGGGGCCTATGTGTGTGTGTATTCATCTAGTTGTATTTTCCAGGGCCTGAGCTACACTGGTATGGCCCCGTCATCCACACTACATTTAATCATTCCTGCTTAGTGGTTAGTGTTGGGGGAAGCCACCACCCCGGGAGGCGGGTCACAAACCCCCGGCTAACACCCGGTACCCATTCACTGCTGGGTGGACAGGGGCCCGGGTTTTAAGAAGACCGCCCATCTGTCTCCGCTCCGCCCAGGGATCGAACCCGGGACTTCTAATCTAGTATCTTCCCTGAGACGATGTAGACAGTTTTCCGCCATCACCTCTTCTTCTAGTGCATTCCAGGCGTCTATACTTAGGACATTCCAGGCGTCTATACTTAGTGCATTCCAGGCGTCTATACTTAGGGCATTCCAGGCGTCTATACTTAGTGCATTCCAGGCGTCTATACTTAGGGCATTCCAGGCGTCTATACTTAGTGCATTCCAGGCGTCTATACTTAGTGCATTCCAGGCGTCTATACTTAGTGCATTCCAGGCGTCTATACTTAGGGCATTCCAGGCGTCTATACTTAGTGCATTCCAGGCGTCTATACTTAGTGCATTCCAGGCGTCTATACTTAGGGCATTCCAGGCGTCTATACTTAGGGCATTCCAGGCGTCTATACTTAGTGCATTCCAGGCGTCTATACTTAGGGCATTCCAGGCGTCTATACTTAGGGCATTCCAGGCGTCTATACTTAGGGCATTCCAGGCGTCTATACTTAGGGCATTCCAGGCGTCTATACTTAGGGCATTCCAGGCGTCTATACTTAGGGCATTCCAGGCGTCTATACTTAGTGCATTCCAGGCTTCTATACTTAGGGCATTCCAGGCGTCTATACTTAGGGCATTCCAGGCGTCTATACTTAGGGCATTCCAGGCGTCTATACTTCTAAGAGGGGAAAACTATACTTCTTTGTGGTATTCAAGCATCTAACTCATCTCAATTTCTTTCCTTGTGTCTTTTTAACCCCATCACGCCCAGAGCTTTCCTTGGCTATAAAAAATCGTATGTTGTCGAGCCATAAAATTACGAAAAGTAACTAAATATACCAAATTAGTTAGTGGGCAAGGATACTAAACAGGTCATATATAAAATATTGCTTATATTCACTAAAAATCTTCTAATGGTACTCAGATTACAATGGAAATTACGTTCTGGACCTCAAGGGGTTAAATATCCAGCCTCTTTATCTTCTCTTAACCCCTTGAGGCCCAGAACGTAATTTCCATTGTCATTTGGCTACCATTAGACAATTTTAATGAATGTAAGCAGTATCTATAGATGTGACAAGTTTAATACCCTTGTCCACTATCTAATTTGGTATATTAGGCTACTTTTCGTAATGGCTAACAGACGATAATATATAGCAAAGGAAAGACCTGGGCGTGAAGGGGCTCATCCTAGGTTTTTGTCAGTAGGGATGGGAGTGAAAAGAACACACGGAATGAGGCATCAGTACTTTATTTATCAGGTATAATGCTCACACTAGGAGGCAAGGCACAGCATCTTGTAACACCTCTCAGTAATGTTTTCAGGCCACTCACTATCAGTTAAGGCAAAGATCCAGGTTTTTTTGTCTTGCTGTGTGTGTGCTGTGTGTGTGTGTGTGGTGTGTGCTGTAGTGTGTGCTGTAGTGTGTGTGTGCTGTAGTGTGTGTGTGTGTGTGCTGTGTGTGTGCTGTAGTGTGTGTGTGCTGTAGTGTGTGTGTGCTGTAGTGTGTGTGTTGTGTGTGTGTGTGTGCTGTAGTGTGTGTGTGTGTGTGTGTGTGCTGTAGTGTGTGTGCTGTGTGTGTGTGTGCTGTAGTGTGTGTGTGTGTGTGTGCTGTAGTGTGTGTGTGCTGTAGTGTGTGTGTGCGTGTGTGTGTGCGTGTGTGTTGTGTGCTGTGTGTGTGTGGTGTGTGTGTGTGGTGTGTGGTGTGTGTTAGTGTGTGGTGTGTGTGTGTGTGTGTGTAGGCTGTAGTGTGTGTGTGTGTAGGCTGTAGTGTGTTGTGTGTTGTGTAGGCTGTAGTGTGTGTGTGGTGTGGCGTGTAGCTGTAGTGTGTGTGTGTGTGTGTGTGCTGTAGTGTGTGTGTGTGTGGTGTGTGTGTGTAGTGTGTGTGTGTGTGTGTGTGTGTGTGTGTGTGGTGTGGTGTGTGTGGTGTGTGTGTGTGTGTGGTGTGTGTTGTGGTGTGTGTGTGTGTGTGTGTGTGTGTGGTGTTGTGTGTGTGTAGTGTGTGTGTGTAGGCGTAGTGTGTGTGTGTAGCTGTAGTGTGTGTGTGTGTAGGCTGTAGTGTGTGTGTGTGTAGGCTGTAGTGTGTGTGTGTGTAGGCTGTAGTGGTGTGTGTGTGTGTAGGCTGTAGTGTGTGTGTGTGTTGTGTGTAGGCTGTAGTGTGTGTGTGTGTAGGCTGTAGTGTGTGTGTGTTGTGGTGTAGGCTGTAGTGTGTGTGTGTGTTGTAGCTTGTGTGTGTGTGTGTGTGTAGGCTGTAGTGTGTGTGTGTGTGTGTGTAGGCTGTAGTGTGTGTGTGTTGTGTGTAGGCTGTAGTGTGTGTGTGTGTGTTTGTAGGCTGTAGTGTGTGTGTGTGTGTGTGTGTAGGCTGTAGTGTGTGTGTGTGTAGGCTGTAGTGTGTGTGTGTGTTGTGTGTAGGGGGTGTGTAGGCTTAGTGTGTGTGTGTGTGTGTAGGTTGTAGTGTGTGTGTGTTGTGTGTAGGCTGTAGTGTGTGTGTGTGTGGTGTAGGCTGTAGTGTGTGTGTGTGTTGAAGGATCCGCTGAGTGTCTTGCCAGGGGTGTGAAGGAAAGCCAGAGTCCTTCCTTGCTTGCATGGTGGTCGTGGAGAGGCAAGGACCCAGGCTATCCTGCACACCCTTCACAACACTTACAAGGAATCCTGCAACACACACACACACACACCAGTGGCGGAACTGCGGGTGGGGGGGCAAGATCCCTCCATTTAGAACAGGTGGCCCCGTTGAATAACTATAAATTGCTAACATGCTGAGAAAAATAGTAAATATATATACGGGGTGGTGCAGAGGTGACGCCTACCTGAGAGAAGAGAGAGAGAGAGAGAGAGAGAGAGAGAGAGAGAGAGAGGAGAGAGAGAGAGAGAGAGATAGGAGACAGGAGAAGAGAGAGAGAGAGAGAGAGAGAGAGAGAGAGAGAGAGAGAGAGAGAGAAGGGGAGAAGAGAGAGAGAGAGAGAGAGAGAGAGAGAGAGAGAGAGAGAGAGAGAGACGAAGATTGATAAATGCAACAGTAAGATGAGACATAATTCAACTCACTCACTGATATTATTTCTTCTCCAACTCATAACTTTTTCTATACTCACACCTAGACCTCACTCACTCACTCACTCACGGCACTCACAGAGAGCGAGCAAGCTTTAAAAGGCCTGTGGGGGAGTGGCTGTGGGGTTTGTCAACATCCTGTGGGGAGACAACCTGTGGGTCCTGCGGCTGTGTGGTGAGTGTGAGAGAGAGACCACATGTAGAATCTAACACACACACACTCCATGAAATACACACATGCATAATTTGTGTGTGTGTGTGTGTACAATTTATTGCTGCATGTATGCATGTATATTTATGTATGTATATATGTGAGGGTGGCCGGGGCAGTGCAGAGGCCCGTCGAATCACTCCTGGGATAAACCTCCGGAGGGTACCTAGTGTGGGCTCGTGGAACGTTCTGAGCCTCCCAGACGATCATCGACTACCTCTCCTATCGGTCGGGTTCAGTAGGCTGAGGGTGGAGGCAAAGTATACATTACCGTACGAGGTATAGTTACTTTGGGTGGAGGCTCACAAGACGCTCCCGTAGACGTCGTATCTCCCCCAGTAGTAATTCCTGGGGGAGGAATCTCTGGGGAGGGCGCCAGCACTGTGAGAGGCCTGTAGCATACCTGGGGGAGAGAGGGGAGAGGGGTTTAGTGTGTGTGGGGGAGGGTGAGAGAGGTGTGTGTGTGTGTGTGTGTGTGTGTGTGTGTGTATTCATCTAGTTGTATTCATTTAGTTGTATTTTACAGGGCCTGAGCAACGCTCGTATGGCCCCGTCTCCATATCAACATTTTTATCATTCATCCTTAGTGCTTAGTGTTGGGGGAAGCCACCACCCCGGAGAGCGGGTCACAAACCCCGGCTAACACCCGGTACCTATTCACTGCTGGGTGGACAGGGTGTGTGTGTGTGCGTTTGTGTGTGTTGTGAGACATTGCTGTTTAATTACTGTGGGGGAGTGTCTGTGGGGTTTGTTAACATACAGAGGGGAGATATCCTGTGGGTCCTGTGACTTGTGTTGAGGAGAGAGAGAGAGAGAGAGAGAGAGAGAGAGAGAGAGAGAGAGAGGTTCGAGCTTCCTTTAGGAGGAGTATTTATTTATTACAGGAGTATTTGGCGTTGTCGGTACCTGTGCAGGAGAACAAAGATCCGGATCTTCAAGTCGCTTGTGATCCCTGTCTTACTCTATGGTTGTGAGACATGGACACTAAATAGCGACTTGAAGAGAAGAATCGATGCCTTTGGTAATAAGTGTCTTCACAGAATCATGGGGTATCGCTGGGATGATTACATGTCAAATCAGCGATTGCACCGTGTGACTGAATCGAGGCCTATTACGTGCATAGTCCGTCAGCGCCAACTTCGGCTATATGGGCATGTGGCACGCTACCCTGAAACCGATCCTTCCCATCGGGTTGTATCTGTAAGAGACAATCCGGCGTGGAGGAGAGGCCAAGGGGGCGCCACAAGGCTCCGGGCCGGGGCAAGTTGATGCTTCCTGTCGCGAGCTGCTTGGTATGGGAAGGGAGCCTGCATGGGGACTCGCGCGTGGTGACCCCCGGGAGTGGCGTCGTAGGGTGGGCGAGGCGACGCGCCCCCCGGCGTATGCCCCCAATGATGGATGGATGGATTGTTCCTCCACTGTCACACACATATCCACACAACTTTGCCTTAACGGTGATGCCAAGTGGCCAAAAAACCATGCTGTACGGGTGTGAGAGCCTGGTTTTGCAGCAGCCAGGTGGTGGCGCCAGGACTGTTTGGCACGCCACCTGTAACAGAAGGAGATCAGCGTTAGGATGGCTGACAAGTGTGATGTTTGGAAGGTTAACAGAACAAGACTCTCTCTCGCTCTCTCGCGCTCTCGCTCTCGCTCTCGCTCTCGCTCGCTCTCGCTCTCGCTCTCGCTCTCGCTCTCTCTCTCGCTCTCTCTCTCGCTCTCTCTCTCTCTCTCCTTTTTCACACCCAATCTTTCCTTTGATATAAAAAATCGTCTGTTGTCGAGCCATAAAATTACGAGAAGTAACTAAATATACCAAATTAGTTAGTGGACAAGGATACTAAACAGGTCATAGCTATAAAACATTGCTTATATCCACTATAAATCATCTAATGGTACCCAAATTACGTTCTGGGCCTCAAGGGGTTAAGCACTACCCAAAATGTACAGTTTCAACCATTATTTCTACCATGTCACCCCCAACTCACCGCCACCTCTTCTCCCCCACAGGTCACCTCACCCCCACCTCCCACGCAACCCCCGAGGCCAACACCCACCACACCCCAGACTACGACCTCCCCCACACCAAGCGACCCAGAATTTCAGACAACTGGACGGGGAGGTTCATGACGGAGGGGACGGGGAGTTCATGAGGAGGTGGAGGTAGGGGGGTGTTGGAGGGGTGGGGGGGCTGGAGCAGTGCCTGGGGGGTTCGGGGTGGGGGTGGGGGTTGCCGTCCTAGTGTGGGGTGCAAGATAGTGTTAAGACACTTGTAATAATAATAATAATGATAATGATAAATGCTACTGATTTAACCCCATGCGCACTTCTCTCAATTTGTCCTAATGTGCCTGTACTTTGTTCTTGTTTTTTGTTTTTGCTCTAGTACTTAAGTTTACTCCTTGACTTGTTCTTATCGCTTTGTTTTTTGTATGTATGCCTCCGGGCGAGAATAAAATTACTATTATTATTATTATTATTATTTGTGAATCACATTCCCTCCCTTCCTTCATTCCTTCCCTCTCCTCAACAACCTATCACCCCCCCTTGTCTAGTATGGAGGGAAGGAAGGAGGGGGGAAGGGAGGGGGGGAGTCACACACCCTCCCCCCAACATGGCTGCCCCCCCACCACCACCACCACCACCACCACCCTCTATGGCTCAATGTAAATACTAATAAAAGACAAGTTAATTTTTAATCACTAAATATTTGGCCTGTTTTACTCTTAAGGCGTCCAGTGCCGGGTGTGTGTGTGTGTGTGTGTGGCCCCCCTGCCCCCCCCACATACGCCCCCCCCCCTCTCTCGCGCTCCTAATAATCGTCTTTCTCTGTAACTTGTGCCTATTAGTAACGTGTTAAGACATGTAGTATTGAGGGGGTGGGGGCAGGGAAGGGGAAAGGGGGTATGACAGGCCTATCTACCCCCCCCTTACCCTACCCCCACCCCCACCCCCCCTCCTCACACGGCTAACTGTTGGTATCGCATATATATATATGTATATATAACAAAAAAAAAAAATAGATACTATATAAATATACGTAGATATATATTAAAAAAGTCTTTATATATATATTACCACAAATTTTTAGACAATTTTGTGTTTGGATTAAGTGATGGACGAGAAATTGTTTTCTTTGTATAAAAAAAAAATGATTGATCAGTTAGAAAGCGAGTTTTAGATTAAACTTCATTTTATATCGCTGATGTTGGATGATGATATATCTATATATATTATATTTTATATATATAATATATATATATATATATATATATATATATAATATATATATATATATATATATACTCTTTTATCCTTCTCTCTCTCTCCTCTCTCTCTCTCTCTCTCTCTCTCTCTCTCTCTCTCTCTCTCCTCTCTCTCCCCTCTCTCTCTCTCTCTCTCTCTCTCTCTCTCTTCCTCTCTCTCTCTCTCTTCTCTCTCTCTCTCCTCTCTCTCCTCTCTCTCTCTCTCTCCTCTCCTCTCTCCTGTACAATTCAAGGTTCTGCTCCCATTGGTTGGTCGCCAGTAAGGAAGGTCTGTGATGGGTCGGTGAGGCTGGGTTCTGGTCTCTCATTGGTCGGTCTGTTGACTCTAGATTAGGTATTGGCTCCATCCTGACACGACCTGATATGACCTAGAATATGGTGACAGGTCATTAAGCAAGATTGGGGATAATATTATAGTGTGTGTGTGTGTGTGTGTGTGTGTGAATACAAGTCACAAAATACATTAAAATAATATTATGAAGTAATTTTTTTTTTGTCATTAGTGTGGCGAATCAAGTGTCCCACACACCACACACACACACACACACACACACACACACACACACACACACACACACACACACACACACACAACACACACACACACACACACACACACACACCACACACACACACACACACCCCACAACACACACCACACACACACACACACACCCACACACACAACACACACACACACACACACACACACACACACAAAACACACACACACACACACACACCCCACACACACACACACAAAACACACAACCACACACACACACACACAACACACACACACACACACACACACACCACAAAACACACACACACACACACACACACACACACACACACACACACACACACACACACACACACACACACACACACACACACACACTTCCATGACTGTGCATTGGTTAGGCACGTTAGATGAAGCTCGGGGAAAATGTACTTAATAAATGAGTGTGTGAAAGAGTTATATATTGCACGGTACTTGTGTGTTGTGTGTGTGTGTGTGTGTGTGTGTGTGAATGATGACAAAGGAATATGTGAAGAAAGGAAAGAAGGAAGAAAGAGAAAGAAAGAGAGAAGAGAGAGAATAGAGAAAGGGAAAATATGTCATGACAAAAGTAGCAACAAGGAAGCAAAGTAGTGGAGGTCAAGTAACAGCATGACCTAACAACACTTACTACTCCACAGTCTCTCTCTCTCTCTCTCTCTCTCTCTCTCTCTCTCTCTCTCTCTCTCTCTCTCTCTCTCTCTCTCTCTCTCTCTCTCTCTCTCTCTCTCTCTCTCTCTCTCTCTCTCTCTCTCTCTCTCTCCGATTACCTCAGACCTTCCTTTATCTTAGCAGCCAAGATTACGTAATGTAATAAGAGAGAGAGAGAGAGAGAGAGAGAGAGAGAGAGAGAGAGAGAGAGAGAGAGAGAGAGAGAGAGAGAGAGAGAGACTAGCAATTGTACTGTTTATACTATCACGTTATCCACCGAAACTAATATTCCAGCTTCGATATAAGTAAAATAGAATAAAAAGTATCATAAATTTCCACATGTTCACGAGGAATATAACACACAAAAAAAATTATAATTTTTTTTTTATCCCTAAAGTTAAGTAAAAATAAAAATATCAGACAATTACATCATAATATATTAATTTTTTATATTTTATTACATATATATTATATTTATTTTTATTTATTTGTTATTTAATTATACCCTAGAAGGAAAATAATGAAAAGAGGAACAAAAGAGATTGAAGAAGAGATTGAAACTATTAAGTTTACAGTCACTCGAGAGGCGTAGTAGTAAGTAAGTGTAGAGTAAGGGGCGATCTGATAGAAGTGTTTAAGTGGATAAAGGGACACAATAAAGGCGATGTAGGAAAAGTTCTTACGGCTAGTGTCAGGGGTTTTAAAAACAAGAAGTATTGGATTCAAGCTGGAAAAGCGTAGATTTAAAAAGGAAATTGGGAGAAACTGGTTCACAAATAGGGTGGTGAATGATTGGCATGGACTCAGTCGTCAGGTGGTCAATGCGGAGTCTATTGGGGTCTTTAAAAGGAGTCTGGATAAATTCATGGATGGGGAAGAGAGGTGGATGTAGGAAGAGTTAGGTAACAGGAACTACCTCGTGTAGGTCTCACGGCCTCTTGTAGCTTCCTTACTTTCTTATGTTCTTATGTATAAAAATACGTGGCAATATAAAGTACACACGGCAGGAGGTCCAGTTTTATATCTTTTTTTTCTCATTTCCTGCAAGGGACTGTCAACTCATCGGGCTTTTTGTTACCTCGTATTTTTTTGCCCTTGGCCAGTCCTTTGTGAAAAAATATATATATAATAAGTTCCAGCTTTTTTATTTCTTTAATATTTTCCCCCCACGTAACCGCCTGCCTCTATATCCCTGCCCCCCCCCCCCCCTGCTCCCCTTCCCCTCCAGGGCCTCCACTCACCCCATTCCTCCCCCCTCCCCCCCTCTACTCCCCTCACTCCCCTCCTCCCACACTCTACTCCTCTCCCCTCCTCCCCTTCCCTCCCCCCCTCCACTCCCATCCTCCCTGTCCTCCCCCCTTATTCCCCCAGCCCAGACACCTGTACTACCTCCCCCAGCCTCTCCCCAGCCC
>JACEEZ010009260.1:10000-55904 GCA_016584305.1 Chionoecetes opilio | reverse complement strand
TTTTAACCATAACCGATAACATGGGGATTATTTTGAAACCCATTAGGATCTGGGAGAGTTTTGGTGACTAGATAACTGGGAAAGATAAAAGAACTGATCATTAGTTATCACTGATCCCCCCAGAATAATTATCCACGGTTGTGTCTCGCATACGGCATATCGGGGGGGGGGGGGGAATGGAAGACCGAGGAAAGAAATGGCGGGTGATAGAACGAAAGAAGATAAACAAAATGGCGTCTAGGATGGCCAAACTGAGACGAAAAGATGGCGGAAAGAAAGAAATACGATGATTCATGTGAAACTGGGAAAAAAATTACTTAAAAGGGACTTTAACTCGGGAATTTTATAATAATAATACTCATACTATCATCCCCCGAATAATGGGCATTACAACAGTGTGAAAGAAAGCCCCTAATAGAATGCCTAAAAAAGTTCAGGAAAACATCCACACAAAATTTGGGACGTCATAAGTGACATATACCTAAATGACAAGCCCATCCTGCATCTAAACAATGAGATCGTAACAAACATGGATGTCACCGGGCGGAATAAGGGCAAGGCTGCAATGGTTAAAAATCACTGTTTTTAATGATAACATAAATCATCATCCTACACCTGAACCAAACAAATATTGGATTCAAAGATGAGATATGCTTTATCCCTGCATTGTTTTATGCAGATGATGGCCTTATTTTTACCCACAAAGTAAATCAGATGCCCTAAACATGACATTGACCACTCTTTCGAAGCAGCAAGAGCAAGGGGCCCTGGAGATGAATAAAGACAAAAGCCATATACTGATTTACAACCATGAAACAGCTCTTGATAATCTCTGTGATATCAAAATAACAAAGGAAATAAAATACTTGGGAAAAATATCACCAAAAAAAGAAGATGCTTTGATCAATTCAAGAAAGAAACCCTAAAGGAAGCCCATAGGTTGAGCAAGTAACAGCAGAAAGGTAGTGCAAAAAGCACAAACAGGGTCCTCATTGGAAAAAACATACTGGAAAAAAAGTGGTGTTCCCCAAGCTTCTCTACTGTAAAGGGCCCATCATACCAAAACAACAGTAACAACCTAGAAAAACCCCAAAACAACAGAGAACAAAGCTTTCAGAACAATACTACGACCCCCCAAATACACACCAAACAGTTTCCTTAAAGGAGAAATTGGATCATCTTTGAAAAAAACCCCAGAGATGCAAAAGCTAAACTTCATACATAAGATACATTATGGCCCACTCCACAAATGATCTACTGAAACGATGCTTGTTGCTACAAAGACTAGAAAATAGGAAAGATTACTGGACCAAAACAGTCAACAGTTATTTAAAAGAGCTTAAAAACCAACATATACCAAAACTTAGTATGAAAACACAAAAATAAATAAATGACAAATTAAAAGAACATGATACCAAGAAATGGAAAGCAGAACTTTTGAAAAAGAGACACTTAGACTTTACAGAACATACAAAACACACATAAAAGAAATAGACTTTTATGATAATGATGAATCCACTACAATTTTGATAAGATGCAGAAGCAACACACTGAAACTAAACTACAGGAACAGACACACCAACGGGAACACAGCATGCACGACATGTAACACTGGACAGGATGAAACTTTGGGAACACTTCTATTACACTGCGAGGAATATAAAGACATCAGGAAAAACTTAAACTTTCTACAAGACAACACACTGACAAATGATGTAAAACTTGCAACATTTTTACTCCTAGCAGATGAACAGGATGCAGAATGCAGATGTGAAGAAACAAACTTTGTTACTGATGTGGAAAACAAGGAAACAGCAAGAACATTGATTAGCAAGAAAACCAAGACATTTCAAAATAACATTTACAAGTATAAGCACAAAACGGGGTGATCAAGCAACAAACACCACAACACTTCAAGAATCAGAATAAAATCACCGATACCAAGGTGTTACCCCCACACTTCATCGACTTCTTCATCGACTTCATCGACGTGGCGAGCAGCGCGGCGTCCCCGGCAGGCCCGGCATGAGTGAGCATGGAGTATGTCACGCCGTCCGTCCCTGCAGCTGTGTCGCGCCCTTTTTTCCTCGCCGACGACAGTTCCTGGCGAGTAAAGAGGTGGTCCGCCACATCAGGTTCCCCTCGCGCTTCCCTGACAGCCGACCCCCGGTGTTGTCGAAGCTGGTTTGCTGGAGGTGGCGTGTGCGAAGAGGAAGTTGGGCGCTGGAGCCTCGCGCGGGGAACCCCGCCCATGAGTCTCTCCGCCCCCCGCGGGTGTGGGTGTGGGGTGGGCGGCCGGTTCCCATGCGGGGCGGCACCGGAAGCCGTCCTGACATTCCTCCACAAACTGGCCGAGGGAGGTGTGCTGGTTGAAGGAGCGCACCACTCCAACCAACTTGGCCTCCCTGGCCCGCTGAGACCCCCTGCCGAGCGCGAGTCACCACAAACCTGCAACAGCCGCAGGTTGGTGGGGTTGGGCTGTCGTTTATACAGCTTTCTGTGCAGGTTGACTCGGTGGGGTTGTGCTCCCTGAAGTCCTCGTTGTAGAACACTAGTCGGTGGCGGTGGCGGCGGCCCGGAGAGCACTTAGGAATGGGTGCGTCGGCTGCCCTCTGAAGGGCTGCCGTGAGGTCCCTCTCCTGTTGGTGCAGGTCGTCGGGGTGGCTCATAAGTGACCCCCACTCGTCAAGGGAAGCTTGAAAAATTGCCCCAGTCCGGGCCCCCTGATGTTCCATCGCGGTGGAGGGGCGTGGGCGGGATCGGCGCCGCCGCTGTGAGGGGTGGGAATGGTGAGGGGTGGCGTAGTGGTCACTAGTGAGCGTAGGGTGCACTGGCACGATCCCCCGGTCCCCGGGTCACCCGACCCCAAGGTGAGGTCAGTCGCCCCCCCCCCCCCCCCTCCGGACGTGGGTGGGCTCCCCGGTTTTTGAGGAGTGGATGGGGGTCCTCGAGAAAACATGCTAGGTGACGACCTTTCGGGTTTGGTTGCCGACATGACTGCGGATGGGGGGTGGGCTTTAAAATCGCCGCCATTGGGAGGCAGGGCGTGCCATGGTGAGAGTCCCCCCCTCCAGTTGGGTTCGTGGCCCCTGTAGACAGGTTTACCAGTGAGGTCGATCCTCCCACGGCAGCTCCACCGCAAGGCCTCCACCCCATCACCACAGTGCGCGGGGTCGTGATTTGCGGTGAGGGTTTGGCGATCCTCCCCAGCGTCACGCAGCCACGGGTGCCCTCAGTGGCGGGGAAAGCGAGTGGAGACTGTAGCCCGCAAGCGCCACTTAAAGTCAGCAGGTGTGAGCTTTTTCCTGTAGGAACCACGTAAAGGTCCCCCCGAAGATGGCCGCAGCCCCTGATGTTTTTGGGGCGGGGGCCCCGGTTCCACGCAGCACCTTGACCCGGGGGGCGGCCCGCCGGCGGCGCCGCATGGGGGGGGTCGTTGTCAGTCAATATGTTAAAGTAAAAATATTATCTTTCAGTTTTATTTGAATCCTACAACAAAAAAAAACTTAAGAGTAGATATCTTAAAAAAACAGTATGTGATTTTTATGTCAAGTTTTGGAAAATTTTAAATTTAAAAGTTTAAAAGTTTTAAAATTTTTACATTGATATATTTTAATATAAATATATTTTATATATAAAATATATATTATATAATATAAATAATATCAACTTGGGGGGAAGCCGGGGGGGCGTCGCCTCGCCCAAAACCCACGACGCCACTCCCCGGGGGGCACCACGCGCGAGTTCCCTGCAGGCTCCTTTTCCCTACCAAGCAGCTCTCGAAAAAAACATCAACTGCCCCAGCCACAAGCCCCTTTTGGGGCGCCCCCTTGGCCCCTCCAGCCGGATTGTCTCTTAAGATACAATCCGATGGGAAGGACGTTTCAGGGTAGCGTCCCCACATCCCCATATAGCCGAATTTGGCGCGACGGACTAGCAGGTAATAGGCCCGTTTCAGTCCAGGTGCAATCGTGATTGACACGTAATCCCCCAGCGATACCCCAGATTCGCGGGGGACACTTATTAAAAGGTTTTTGATTCGTCCTTAAGCCATTTAGGTCCATGCTCAAAACCCCATGAGTAAGAAGGGATCAAAAAGCGACTTGAAATCCGGATTTTTGTCCTCCTGCCACAGGTAACGACAGCGCCAAATCTCCCGTGAGCGAGCCCATAAAACCGTGGGCTACCAAACCCGTGGTATTTTTGACGTCCCCCGCCGTCTTTATGGACTGCGCTCCCAAAAGGATGTAAAATTTTCCCAAGATTCAATTCCTCCCCCCAACGCAGAACAGACTTTTGGGTTCATTATAATTTCCCAAAACCCTGGCCCTTGGTTTTGACCCGGGAGCCCTCAAGTCCCAAAGGCTTTCCCCTCCTCGTGAGCGCCTCGAGACCCATCCCAGGACTCAGGACCAGCAAAGATTATGCATCATCGGAAAAAAAAGATCAGTGATCTTTGGGCTTGCCGACGGATGCTCCACAATCACTTTGATTACAACCCTTTCCAATACCAGTCCCCTACAAGGTTGAAAATGATGGGGCAAGGAGCACCCTTGCCTCACCCGTATTCACAGGAAAGAAGCTGGTTACACCTGCCCCACACTTCATTATATATATATATATATATATATATATATAAAATATATATATATATATATATATTATATATAATATATTATATTATATATATATATATATATACAATAAAATATATATATATATTAATAATTATATTAAAATAATATATATATATTATATATATTATTATAATATATAATATATATAACGTTTTGAAACCTTTAATATAACGTTACTCATAATGTTATAGTACTATTGAAACGTAAAAACCCCTTCGTATTTTATTAGTGAAGAAACACGTTTACATAACCTTAAAATTTCGTTAAAAAAACGTATCGTGCACGTAACCAAAACTACCTAAAAAAAACAACATACACAACACGAAAAAATTTAAGTAGTTTTACGTATATATTTCGAATTTTCCTACCGTTACCCGCTACCTTTAAAAGTAAGGTTTACGTAGTGTGTTTGTGGGATAGGTGTTTTCTATCATTGAAGGCCAATGTTATGAGGAAAACGATATATTTTTCTAAATCAGCAAATAGTTTTTTGTTTGGGATTTGGGGTCCCTGGGGCTTTTGGCATAAAAAACAAGAAAACTGGTTTAATGAAAGTTTTTTTCCATTCTCTCCCCCATATTCATGTGTATTTCAAGCAGTCAAAGAAAGACTCACAGGGAACGTATCGCTTGCTTGTACATCTAAAAATCCATCAAATGAGGGGTTTAGCAAATTAACGTACTAATATTCACTGCCGCTAGGCCCCCATGGTCCTTCACAAACCACATGGACAGCTTTTGTCTGCGGGGGAGAGCACTGTGACGCACGTGCAAACGGGGCCCCCCAAAATAGAAATGAAAAATTTTAAAGTGAAACTATGTCTATTTTTGATTTTAGTTTTAGATCAACATGTTTTCAATTTTNAAAGGGACGTACTCAGCTTGCTTGTAGGCTACATCTAATAACTCCATCAAATGATGGTGTCTTAGCAAATTAACTGTACTAATATTCACTGCCGCTAGGCCCTCAGTGGTCCTTCACAACCACATGTGACAGCTTTTGTCTGCGGGGAGAGCACTGTGACGTCACGTGCAAACGGGGCCCCTCAACATAGAAATGAAATTAATGTGAAACTATAGATCTATTTATGATTATAGTTTTTAGATCAACACTGTTTACTAATTTTTCTCAGTTTGTTACCAATTTATCTACCGTAGATAACAGTAAAGTCGCCAGGACAACTTTTTTTTCTGTTTACAGACGTGTGGTGGCGTTAATACTTACATTTCTACATCCATGATTTTAGGAAAGTTAGAAGGGGCTATCTGGAGAGTCTGTGTCATTTTGTGTCTTCATCTGTGTCATAGTATGGCTATAAATGAACAAATTATAAAAATATCTACAAAGTGGCTACCAACAGTAGAGTCGCCATCTAGTGTTTATTTACTGATGTCGTACCCCCGGTCGTCGTCGCCCGAAAAAAAACCGCGTAGTGAAATTTGAAACCGTATATACTTGCAGCTACAAAGCATAAAACAACGCTGAAACAGAGTAGATTATACAGTCATGATATAAACTACTGTGTATTATCTTCAGTGGGACATAAAAATCAGTAGTAATGCTATAATTCGTAATATATGGCGCCTGGTGACATCACTGTAGGTGGCGACTTCACTGTTATCTACGGTAGTTATTCAAAAGGGGGGCACCGCCCTGAAATGGGGGGTTACCCGTGGTCCCCTGTCTCTTTCTGATGCCCCCACACACACTTTGTTAATTTTTTTCAATTATATAACTAATTTCATAATCCTTACATTCCTTTATAAATGAAGTCGTGGGGCCCCATCTAGAAGAGGGTCCCAGGGCAGTTGCCCCCTTTACCCACTTATAAATCCAGCCCTGGCTGAGGCCACCGCCCAAACATGCCAACCATTACTTATCTCGTCGATAGAGTGCACACATAGCTAATGCTTCTCAAATAAACATGATTTATGCATAGCGCGCACACACTGCGAGTTCTTGGGTGTGGCCTCACTCTTGCCTGGCTACCTGGCTCTCCAACATGCACACGTTATAAACTTGCTGGGAGTGCCTTCTCTTTTGTCCGATAGGGGGTCCAATTCCTATCAGCTTCATAAAATCAATACAAGTTAATCTCAGGACAATATATATGACTGTTAGACTGGCCAGATTTGGTAGAGTTTGCAACGTTGCAGGTTATCTTGGGGCCAGCTAAGGGTGGCACCGTCATTACCTTTGTACCTTAGTATTGACGGGGAGCAAGGCAGCGCAATTTTCCTCCGTGGTCCACTGCCACAAAAAATATATGGGTATTATTTTTTCCCGCTAAAATTTTTTGATATTGTGCCGTCGTGCGCTGTAAAACGTAGCTGTGGGGGCAAGGGGATGACGCGCCAAACAACTGTAGTAGTGCGTGTTCTGCGTGTGTCTTGAAATGAATCAGAGTGCTGGGAGGTTCCCTTTACCCCTGGGACGGCACGCCCTCCCAACCATAACCACACCCCCAAAGACCAGGATCAAGGAGGTTCCCCTCGCACACATGGTAGCGCAGCGAAAGAAGGCTGCGTGTCCTGTGCATGTTGGGCAAACGAAGATAAACGATTCGTTCTGCCAGCAGCTTTGTCCAGGCTAAGGTGCACCAGGATCCAGAAAGTATGGGCGGCGGCATGGGGTCTAATTTACTGCTAATTGCTGATCAGCTCATATTGGTTCCTCAATCACACATTCCCCAAGAGAAGGCCTGCTCAGGACACCATTTTCTACTTTTGAATGGGTCACGAACGTCGTTTTTGCATCCTTAACGTTTCATCTGGTGGCGAGGTCTGGACGTCTGGGCGTCTCTAGTGAGCCAGCTGGACACATTGCCAACAGGACTGTCCCTGCACACTTGGGCCTCCGTCCGCATCAGCCGCATTATTCCGTTGTTAATAAGGGCTTTTGGCAACCAGCAGCTATACTTTAACAATATTGCCGCAGCACATATCGCAATCCCAGGCCGACCACTTATTTATAGATGTAATCAGCTATTTAGGGAGCTACGTGCTAACTTTCTTATTTTTAACGCTTTACAATTCTTTACTGCATCTGTTGAGCGTGGTGCTGGCCGCTCACGTGCGGAACCCTGCAAGCCATCTTGGAGAACATGAGGGAAAGAAGGGGCGTGGAGAGCGTGGCTCAGGTGGCTGGCCCGGTAGTGTGGGGACCTGCGCACGCCCAGACTTTGCTAAACAACTACTTTGGTCTACCCGATCCTGATGGTTATGGCAAAAAATGATTGTCGGAGCCATTTCAAATGGGCTACGCTATTTTCACGAACAGAAATTATGGCATCCACAACATCATATACTCCTTAAAGACTTCTTGAACCTGCTGTACCTATGCTATGCCCCGGGTCTGCTTCACGACCAGGTGAGGGAACGGGGTGGTGTTGGGTGCACTTCATTGTTTCGAAAAGGGTTTTCTCTTAATTCAGTATATAGTTCATACGTTCTGCTTCCCCAGCATACCCCCCCCCCCTCCTTCTCTCTCCCCTCTCTTCTCTCTCTCTCTCTCTCTCTCTCTCTCTCTTCTCTTCTCTCTCTGGGCAGCAAGTATGGGAAGCACACAATATTCTTGCACAGGTGCCTCCTTGATTACAAAAAACAATCTACTAACACTCATGCAAAAAGAAGAATTGGACATTGGATGGGACCGAACACGAGACTCAAGTGTATCCTACGAAAAGACAGGAGGGCAGGTGGGGTGGCCCAAGGGTGGGCGACGCTGCCCGTGTCAGCGAAAAAAGGATGATGCGGAACTAGACATGTTTGTTTGTTTGTTTAGAGGATAATTCCTCAGAGCCGTAGTGATCTACCGCTGCAGCTTAGGGTTGGCCGAAGCCACCAACCCCGGGGGGGGGGTCACAAAACCCCCCGGGTAACACCCGGTACCCATTCACTGCTGGGTGGACAGGGGCTCGGGTTTTAAGAAAGACCACCCATCTGTCTTCGCTCCGCCCGGGGATCGAACCCGGGACTTCTCGGTTGTGAGCCGAGCGTGCTGACCACTACACTACGGAGTATCCTACGGAGTACGGAGTACATGTGAAAGTTGTACTACATAAAGTACGAACTGAATATGAAATACAATTTCAAATAAACGTTCTTAGGATAATAATCAAATCTAAGAAGTACACATTCTTAATCTTGAAGCTCGTATATCTTTATTTTTTTGCTATACCCTACTCGAAGAAAAATAAAAATAAACTGACGAAATGGAAGCATAATTTTTTCAATGAGACTGTTTTGGTTAAGGAAAAAAGTACTACTACATACCGCCAGAATTTTAATTTCCGAATTTTTGTTGTGGACCTCTGAGATTGTTCATATACGAGTGGTTGTTCATAACATTACTATGTACAGATTTTTATAATTCAATTAAAGTTGGTTTCGTGCCTTATAATGAGGTAACAACATATTTTGTGAAGTTTTGTTTATGTGGCCATATACGTCAAGGGAAGAATATAGATCGGTTTTACACATGTGTATGTATATTTCTTGATCTATACTTTTATTTGAATACCCCCAGTGGTCACCAGAAAAGGTATGAAAACAACAAATCAAGATTTTCGTCAAAGAGATTACGTTCCCATCGACAGAGGCTACAGGCGCAAATGAACAAATTGGGCACAGAAGGTTATGTTGCATCTCTTAATTCATGTACGCAGGAACTATTCACTATCTAAGAAACAAATAAGAGTTAATGTATGTCTAATGTATTTTTATTTACAGATTATACGAGTAAAACTGCTTATGGCACAATTCCAATGATCTGAAACTCGAGAAATGCCAGTGGTCGCTGGCAGTTTTAACTCAAAGGTTGGTCTACTGTATTTTGGCTCCGCGATTTAATATTTTTCATAAATTCATTTTGGGCGATAAAACATTGATGCACCGCATCTGAATACCAAAAAATATATTTCCCTTCTGTTTTCTACTAAATTATGTGGATGACATGCATTACGATGGAACGTTCTATAATAGCAATTTAATGCAAATTACTCGCCTCGATTAGCAAAGCTTAATATATTTTTTATATGTATATTGTGGCATGTAAAATTTGGGCGATGTTCACACTGTTTTCTAAGACAGTACTGCTGCGTCTGGCAAACGCTTGTCAAAATACAATAAGCAATGCCTTGGAAAAACGAAGAATAAAGAATGCCGAAATCAGCTTGTTGCTGCGACAATATAGGTTATAATTGTGGAGGCGACACGCCGCGGCCGGGGAGTGGTGGGCGGGAGATTGTGGCGGGGAGATTGAATCAAAACATTACGACTTCACGCGTCGACTCATTGCACTTCCAGGGTTTCTATTGATTGATACACAATAATAACAGGGGAAAAAAAAAGACTGCCTAGGTATAGATAACTTCTAAACATTCGTTATTGACTATATGATATCATAGAGTAGCATTTACCTCGCCTCCTCAACTATAACCTCCTTGGTTATTTGGTTATATACAATGTTTTACAGAATCAGGTTTCTATACAATATACATATAGAAGAAAATCGTTCTTAATATTATACTTTTGTGTTTTAAGTGCAGTGGAATAAGCCTATATTTTGTTTTCCAGTAGACCAACTTATTATCAAAAAAGTGAGTTAAAACTGCCAGCGACCCCTGGCATTTTGGGTTCCAGTTCTCTCGAATTACCAACCATTATAACCATTGCAAGAATCTGTTATGTATAGGGTAAATAACGATCCGCACGACTAAGGAACTCTATTAATATTATTCCTTATATGAACTCACACCATCGTAAAGTCATAGATATAGCTGTAAAGTCAAATTAGCAGATTTATCTGCTGTTAAAAATTATAGAATACGGTCTGGATCTTGGTCTGGGCAGACTCTGGGCTCAGACTCTGGGCTTCTTTTTCTTTTAATACCTTTGCTGGTGACCACTGGGAGTATTTAAATAAAACTATGGATCAAGAAATATTTATACACATGTGTAAAAACCGATAAATATTCATCCCTTGACATATATGGCAACATCAACAAAACTTCACAAAATATGTTAGGCCTCTTCCATTTGCGACATTTCAGGAACCAGTTCACGGAACCCAAGAACTCAGGCGTTCCATTTGCGCACGAAAACCTGGGTCCGAGGCGACGCGTGTAGTGACTCAGCAAAACACTTGAACTTTCTCTACCCACATTGGGAGGTCGGTAGCCTGGGTAGAGTTTTCAGTTCATAACAAACAATGGCCGCCTTGGGCCCTATTTCTCTTATCGTGAAGGGTTTTCCGCATGCACGAATCGGAGAGGATGTCAGACAGGCCTACAAGGGGCACTGATGGAGGAAAGCGGTCCCGCGATCTTAAACTTGATATGATCCCTTCACATCACAACTGAGTTACCACTTTTAATGTCCCCCCCCCCCTCTCTCTCTCTCTCTCTCTCTCTCTCTCTCTCTCTCTCTCTCTCTCTCTCTCTCTCTCTCTCTCTCTCTGTCTGTCTGTCTGTCTGTCTGTCTGTCTGTCTGTCTGTCTCTCTCTCTCTCTCCTCTCTCTCTCTCTCTCTCCTCTCTCTCTCTCTCTCTCTCTCTCTCTCTTTTTTCTCTCTTTTTCTCTCTCCTTTCTCTCTCTCATCTCTCTCTCTCTCTCTCTCTCTTCTCTCTCTCTCTCTCTCTCTCTCTCTCTCTCTCTCTCTCTCTCTCTCTCTCTCTCTCTCTCTTCTGTCTGTCTGTCTGTCTGTCTGTCTGTCTGTCTGTCTGTCTGTCTGTCTGTCTGTCTGTCTGTCTGTCTGTCTGTCTGTCTGTCTGTCTGTCTGTCTGTCTGTCATGTCTCTCTGCTCCTCTCTCTCTCTCTCTCTCTCTCTCTCTCTCTCTCTCTCTGCTCTCTCTCTCTCTTGCATCGGCAGCCTGAGTTTGTTTGTAAACACAAAAAACCGGGGTTTTGCGGTCCATTTGTGACACGCGAAACCAGCCAGAACAGGAACGAGCCCAACCATGAACTGAAAGACACTGGGTCCTGGAACTTGGGCACAATTAGAGAGAAACTGAAACTCGAGAAATGCCAGTGGTCGCTGGCAGTTTTAAACTCAAAGGTTGAGTCTAATGGGTTTGGCTCCGCGATAATATTTTTCATAAATTAATTTCGCGATAACATTGATTGCACCGCATATGATACCAAAAAATATAGTTCTTCTGTTGTTATAATAATTATATGGATGACATTCATTGACGATGGAACGTTCTTATAATAGCAATTTAATGCAAATTACTCGCTCGAGTAGCAAGCCTTAATATTAGTTTTTACATGTTATATTGTGGCAATGGTAAAAATTGGGTGATGTCACACTGTTTTCTAAGGACAGGACTGCTGCGTCTGGGCAAACGCCACCCCCCCACTTGTCAAATTACAATAAGCAAGCCTCTTGGAAAAACGAAGAATAACGAATGCCGAAATCGGCTTTGTGCTGCGACATATAGGTTATATTGTGGAGGCGGCAGCCGCGGCGGGAGTGTGGCGGGGAGATTGTTTGACGGGGAGATTGAATCAAAACATTGCTACTTCACGCGTCGATCATTGCACTTCCAGGCTTTCTATCTGATTGATACACAATAATAACAGGAAAATATGACTGCCTAGGTATAGATAAACTTCTAAAACATACGTTATTGACATATAAGATCATTAGAGTACTGGGGGTGTGTGGCAACCATCATCTTCCCGCCACGATCTCGTGTCACCGGGGCGCGGCAGTTGTGACTCGGCGACGGCAGTGACCAGTCGTCCTGTCAGCTCTCTGTAATTAGAGGTTAAGAAGCTCCAATAAACACAGGCGCGCCCCAGCCATTCGGTTCCAACCCCACCCATGGCGCAAGTATCTTCAGTTGGCTAGATGGAGGTAAGGCATGGGCGGCGTAGAGACGCCTCGGCAGTAGCGGTGCGCGCGGAAAGAGCCGCGTGGTCCACTTGCCACCATGACCACAACGCCACGCGTTATACACCAAGCCCCGACATCACACAGCCACTCAGCAGCAACTTGGCCACGACCCGGCCAGCATCGCACACCACCTCCTCCAGGGAAAGGGGCTGAGCGACCGTGGGCATGTCGCCGGCAACCATTTGAGGCGTGGGCCCACCAGCGTAGAGACTACAGCAGCATCTGGCGGTTGGGAGGCACCTCCACAGCGGCACCTTAGTACGCCTCCTTTGTAACACAGAGGTGTGCAAACAGCGCATTGACGCCGCGCCCTGGCAAGCAATGTTTCAGGCACTCTCAAACACGGAGGCAATCGACGTTGTGAGAAGCGTGGTGATCGGTACACGCTGTATTATCGCACGTGGGCGGAATTCTTCTCTCTAGCACAGCATCGGAGTGACAGTGTGTGTGCAATATCTCCCAGTGCCGCGCCAAAGCGAATGTAGTGCGGCTTTAGGTGCCGAACGGTGCCAGGGCCCCTTAGAGGAGTTACATGCTCAGCCAAGAAAATAGTTGATGGGGCTACGTGATAGCAAACATGAAAGCGGGGGTGTTGCGTGCTTCCCACGCCTCGAGTCATTCAGTGAAATAGTTCGCGTGCGTGTGTGAAATTTTGAGGCCGCCGGAAAAAGGCGATGTGGCGACCAACCTTCGAAGCTACGTCAGCCAGTGTGGGGGTCGGTGGACACCACTAACCCCCGCCCATCATGGCTCCAACCACGAGGTGGCGGCAGCGGGCCCGCGCGCCGGCTTAGCGGACAAGGAAAAACCCGCCAAGACGGAGTCCCGGCGGGGACGCAGGCCGGTGCCCAGCTGCCGGTGAATCTGAGTGTACAGGTGGGCGTCAGTGCAGAGCGTTTGCAGCGACATGCCGTTGTTGCGGCCAGAAGGGGCCACTTCTGGCGCCTGTGTCCGGCCCCTCACCCCCAGGGCGCGCTCGTCCGCACACACATCATTCGAACGTACCCTACCCGGTTGCAGTGATCGTTGGAAGGAGTGGAGAGGGCGGAGTCGATGCCCGTGGTGATCAGCTGCTCACGGCACCTCGACGCCACGTGGGTCCTTACACAGCAGTGGCGGACAACTGGGCGCGCAAGTGTCTGTGGCGGGTCGCCTTATGTTGGGGGACCTCGGCATATCCCAACGTTCAGCTCCAAGGCTACACCCACGACCAGTCACCACTTGCCGGGGCAGCATGCGACTCCTGGGAACCATACCTGTCAGGTCTCCGTGGGACTGTCTCCACCAAAGAGGGCATCTACATAGCCCGAAGGCGTGCAGCAACTCTACCTATCGCTCCAAGGCATGCAAGGCCCTTTCGCTGGTCCATCACACCTTCCCGCGCCCCCTTTCACCCACCAGTTGTGTGCTGTGGAGCACCAGACACCCCACAAGACCCAGTCGCCCGAATCGCCACCTCACGGACTTGTAGAGGAGAACGTCGAATCGCCCGAAGAAATGGTTCTGGAGCACTTCGGGGCGCACGTGTTGGCCATGGGACGCACGCCGCTACCAGAGATGAGGCGGTCCGCCTCACCACGTCCACCTACGGCCCGACCACACGCCCCCACGCAGTCCACGTCCCGCCCCAGTCCCGATCACACTTCTTTGACGAGGTACGACGACAGTTGGACCGACGATGTGACAAGGGCATCATCGAGGCGGTGCCGCAGGCGAGCCCACGAATGGTGCTCCGAATTGGTGGTTAGTACCAACAAAAAAGACGGCAGGCCCCGTCGCACGCGACTTTCAAGGCGCCTTAACGGTGCGAGCCTCAGAGAGACACACCACACCAGACCGCCCTTCGATCTCGTCTCTAGCGTGCCAAACATACATTTAAGACGTAGCGGAGCATACTCGGGGTACCACCAGGTCCCCTGACGGAGGAGAGCCGCAGCTCACAACATTCATCACCCCTGGGGCGCTACCGGTACCGCCCGCACCCCCATGGGCCACTGCGCTTCGCAGGACGCGTTCAACAAAAGAGTTTTGAACGACACCATCACCGACGTGCCCAGGAAGCTAAGTGCGTGGACGACAATCTACTCCACGACAGCAGCGCAGCGACGCCTTTCTGGCACACATACAATTTCTCCAGAGGTGCATGGAGAGCGGTGTCACCTGAGACCTGACAAGTTCCACTTCCTGCAGGAGGAGCGTCACCTTTGCGGCTACCTCCGGGCTGGGAAGGGTACCAGCCAAGCCGGACCTCGTCAACAGCATAACCGACTTCAAGATGCCCGCCCAGCCCACCCTGACTGACGTGCGGTCATGGTTCGGCCTCGTCACCAGGTCGCGCCCTTCCTGGCGGTTCGCCCCTGTCATGGAGCCCTTCAGGGAGGCTACTCAAGAAACGGGTGGGAAGGCAGTGTACTGGGACAAGCAGTGGAGGCGCTCTTCACTCCGCCAAAGGCACTCATTGGGCGATTGGCGGCCCGAACCGAGGGGGACTGCGCTTCTATGATGTGTTCGCGCCCTACACGCAGTCCTCACTGATACAGTCGCCAGAGGATTGGCTTCCTTGTCCTGCAGCAGTACTGCGAGTGTGTCTCGGAGAAGTCGCCGCTATGCATGCCCTGGCGGGTGGAACTGTGCTCTGTGGCAGCCGACATCTCACAGCGGCCGAGAGAACTACAGTACCCTCGAGGGAGAAGCGCTTGCCCATCGCATGGGTGCCTAAAGAGGCACCGCCTCTTCCTCCTTGGCTGCCAAAAACCTCACGCTCGTCACAGAACACAAGGCCCTTACAAGATTTCGGAGCAAGGAAACTAAAGGACATAGCCAACCCCGGATCCTCAACCTAAAAGAGGAAGACGCTAATGTTCACCTTCGCAATCAAGTACTGAAGGGGCGAACACAACTTGCGCGGCAGACGCCTTGTCGCGCTACCGATCCTGTCGGTGGGCCCAGAAGAATCGGACGACGACGATGAAGAGCTGGTATGCGCAGGCCCATGACCGCAGCCACGCCGCGGCAGCCGAAGGACGAGGTGGGGCATGTGGTAGACCTTTATCAAGTGGAGGAAGAGGCGCACGGGACGAGGAGTACCGGTCTTGCGGGAATGCGTAGCCCAATAAACGGTGGGCTGAACGAAAGGAATGGGAGCCGCTCGCCCCTCCGCCAGTACTTCAAGATGTCGGCTGGCCCACCTCTCATGCCAAGGGAACATCGTCCTTACACCTTGTGACGAGAAACACCCGCGGCTGGTCATACATGCGGCCCCTGAGGCGTGCAGTCTCGCGAAACCTTCATGCGGGGCACCCAAGGCAGGGATCAAATGCTACGCAGGGAGAGGCAGTCAGCTACTGGCCAGGGAATTGACGCGGAGGTGGACGCAGAAGAGGCGCCAAGGCGGTATGCTATTCGCACGCCCACTCCAGCCCCGCAGAAACCTCTTGCCCACCCCGCCCCCGCAGTACCCATTCCCAGCAAGTTTTGTGGATGATTTATTTAAACTGGGACGCCACACCTTATATCGCCGTCGCTGACAGGCTCTCGAGGATGGCTCGAAGTGGAGCAACGTCAGGCGACGCCACCAGTGTCAACGCCTATCACGGTGTTCCGTCCGAGGTTTCAAGCGCTCGGCATCCCAGAGGAGTGTGTGCGAATGGGGAACGAACCTCACCAGCCAGGGAATCCAGGGGCTTACCGACACCTGGCTGTGTGCGGCTGAGGGTTCATACAGCACATTTACCCCCAGTCTAACGGCCGCGCAGAGGCGGCAGTCAAAGTGTGCCAAGATTGCTAGCGGCAACACTGGCCGGAACGGCTCCATGGTACACTCGACGCCGCTGCATGGGCCATCATGCGTACCTAACAACCCCCCGCAGGGCTCTGAAGCCTCCCCACGCCCAGCTGAATCACAGGACGTCAGACTGCGGGACGCCATACCTGTGGAGCGTCGCTCGCTGAGAGTGGAGCGAGCGATGGGCGTGGAGTGCGGGAGAGCGAACGGGCCATGCCCGCTCTGGGGACAGTGCAGCTTCCCGGCATGACCAAACAGCCCACAAACCTCGAGCCCCTCCACGCCCGGCCTACGGACCCGCATCCTAAACCCCGGCAGTGGGCGCTGGGATCGCGCAGGCACTTGTCCTGGAGACTACGGCACCCAGGCAGTACTTGGTGCGGCTGGGACGGCCAGTGGGCGCACCACCATCAGGCAACCGGCGCCACCTGGCCTGCTACATGCGTTCAGCGCACTACGACGGGACAACAGCGACTGCCGGCGCACCCCGCCCAGCCAAGAAGGCCTCAACGCCACAGACAGGACCACGCCACCTGCTGGACTACGTGTTAGGTAACGCCACCCTCAGGCAACACACTGGAGTGCCACAAAACATATCACAAAATTTCTGTTTGTATCCCTCGGTTCACTCTTTTTCAAATGATTCTGTTTTTTCATTACCCCCCCCGGGTGAGCTATTTTTTTGAAGGACCCTACCCTAACTACGTCACTTTTGTTTACACTGCATTGTGGGGAAAAGGGGGGGTCGCCGCGGGGGCCCTACGAAGGGGAAAAATCGGCGATGGAAGAATTTCGAGTTTTTTTGGCGAAATTGATATTCCGGGGTGCTATATTACTGTGCGCTTTTCTCGGAAAAACATAAGAGAAGACCTGAGGTAATGGTGATGGCAGACTTCAAACCAGAAAAACGAGTCATAACAGACCCCTCGTAAAAAGGTAAGCAACTGGTGGGTACGTAATGTGTCCCTACCATTTGCTTATTTAAGAGACTGCTGTGCTTTTTTTCCGGGTTTAGAAGCCTTCGCACATAAAACCATCACTCAGGCCTTCTCTATGTTGTCAGCGAGCACGGAAAAAGCACCTGGAATATCAATTTTGCCCAAAAAAACTCGTTTTTTTTCCCGTGTAGTTTCTCTTTGTGGCTTACTATTAAGGTTAGTGATTAAAACCCTTATTAATTGAGTTCCTTTTGTTTTCCCTCATAATAAGTAGTGCCATCATGGTTTAAGTTTTACTTGACGAGCCAATGAATACTTTGGGCCCTACCAACATCACCAACCTTTGCTTTGTTTTATCTCATTCTCCATCCATAACAATTGCAAACCATGGGACATTCCCATCCTTGCCTCTGGACCTCATGGTTTGTCTACCAAATTTTTTGTCCCACACAAATGGGGAAAACTGCCGACAGAAGGGTTAGGTTGGATCCGGCTTTTCGCCCACATGACATTTCGCCACACCATATCATTCGCCCACACTACGGTCTTTTAGCCCACACTATGGAGAAATAGGAGTAGGGGGTTAGGTTTTAATTTTTTAGTTTGTCGAAAACCCCCCAACCCCCCCTAGGGGGTTAGGTTAGGGAGGTTAGATTTGGGTATTTAGGGATTGGTTGGGTTATTTTAGTTTAGTTTTGGGTTAGGATGTTAATTTGGTTGGGTTTGGTTGGGTTTAGGTTGATTTGGTTAAGTTAGCTATCGGTGGGTCAACCCCCCTGCTGGGGTAGGTTTTTTTGGTTTAGTTGGTTTTTTTTGGTTTGGGCAATTTTCGTCATTTCCCCCACAAGACTTTTTTGTCCAAGAAAGTAAATTCCCCCCACATATAAGGTAAATTCCCCCACTCTAAAGTCAATTTCGCCCCCACATCCATGCACGGGTATGTAACAAATTCTTCCCTGGCAAAAAAGGGAATGACCACCGTAAACCTTGGGCAAATTATAATTTTAGTTTTTTGCCCATACTCTCCCACTTCCCCCAAAAAAAGTTGGGGACCGGGGGAATGGGGGGTTTTCGGGGGGGGAACAATTATGCGTCGGAAAACACGTAATTAAAGGTTTTTAGGGGGGGTAAAATTTCCTAGTTGGGAATTTTCCTTTATCTAGAAAAAATTTGCCTAACCAAAATAAACCTAACCAAACCAAAAATTTAACCTACCCTAGCAGGGGCTGCCCCACCGTAACCTAAACCAAACCAAATCAAACCAACAAACCTAACCTAACCAAATCAAACCCTTTTAAACCCTATTGTTTTGGGTTTGGTGTTTAGATTTGGTTGGGTTGGAAGGTTAGATTTGTTAGGTTGGTTAGGTTATCGGTGGGTCAACCCCCTGCTGGGTAGGTTTTTTTGGTTTTAGGTTAGGTTTTATTTGGGGTTGGCAATTTTCTCTAGATAAAGGAAATTACCCAAAATCTGGGTTTTTCCCCCCCTACCAACTCTTAATTAGTGTTTCGACGATAATTTGTTCCCACCCGAAAACCCCGCTTCCCACAGGTCTCCAAATTTGTTTGGGGGAAGGGGAGAGTGTGGGAAAAACACTAGAAATTTACCGTATTTGCCCAAGGGTTAGGGTGGCTATTCATTTTGCCAGGGGAAAGATATAGTTAAATGACTCCGTACATGGACCCTTTTGGCGAATTGACTTAGAGGGGGCAAATTTGACTTTTAATTTGGGGGGCAAATTTGACTTAATGTGGACAAAATGTTTGGGGGCGAAAGAAAAAATTTGCCTAACCAAAAAAACCAACCAACCAAAAAATTAAAGCTCCTAGAGGGGACTTGACCCACCAATAACCTAACCTAACCAAATCAAACCTAACTAACCTAACCTAACAAAAAATACCCAACCTACCAAATCAATCTCCTAACCAAAATCTAACCAAACTACCCAAATCACCCCCCCCAACCCTAACCTAAAAAAAATTAACTAACCCCCAGCGGGGGGGGGGTTTGGGGGTTTTCGAACCTAAACAAATAAACCTGCTCCTATAGACTCATATTGGGGGGAAATGACCCCTAGGTGGGGGAAAGACCCAATTCAAAAGGTGGGCGAAAAGACTCATGGTGTGGCGAAATGGGATTGGGCGAAAAGACCGGATACCAAACCCAACCTATGTCGGCGGTTTTCCCGTTTGTTAGGGACAAAAAAATCGGGAGACGACAGTACCATGAGGCAAGGGTGGGGAATGTCACCTGGTTATGAACTTGTTTATGGGGGAGTAATAAAGAAATAAAGCAAAGGTTGGTGAGTTGGTATGACCCAAGATATTCATTCAAGTCAAAAACCTTAAACCTGATGTAGACATTATTTTTTTAGGAAAAGCCCCCCCAAAAAAACTCAATTTAAAAGTATTTTAAAACTATCATAAACCCTGAATATTAAGCCTACAAGAGAAGATTTCGCGATGAAAAAAAATGAGTTGTTTTGGGCAAAAAGTATTTCCCGGTGCATTTTTCCCTGTCGCTGACAACATATAGAAGACCTGAGGTGATGTTGATGGTGAAAGGCTTCTAAACCAGGGAAAAAAGTCACAGCAGAGTCCTTAAGAATAAACAAATGGTAGGGACACATTACGTACTACCCTTCTTACCTTTTTACGAGGCTCTGTTAACTTTGTTTTTTTTGGTTTTGAAGCCTCTGCACATCAGCCCTTACCTCAGGTTTTCTATAGGTTTTTAGCGAGGGGGGGGGGACAGTAATATAGCACCCGGGTTCAATTTTTGGCCCAAAAAAAACTCGAAATTTTCCATGCCGTATTTTCCCCTTTGTAGGTCCACCCGCGGCGACCCGCCTTATCCCCCCCAATGCACCCTGTAAAAAAACCCTGACGTAGTTATGTCTTGGGGGCCCTTGGGGGGGGGGTGTGGGGGTGTGTGGGGAACCCCCATCTTCCCGCACGATCTCAGTGTCACCCGGGGGGGCGTGTGACTCCGGCGGGCAGGGACCAGTCGTCCTGTCAGCTCTCTGTAAATTTGAGGGTTTAATCTCCAAAAACCACGGCGCCCCCAGCCTTCTGTTTCCAACCCCACCATAAATTTTCCTCGCCTCCTCAAATAACCTATGGTATTTTGGTTAATGCTGTTTTTCGACTCAGGCTTCTATCAAATAATATAAAAGAAAATCGTTCTTAAAAATTTTAATTTTGTGTTTTAAGTGCAGTGGAAAAAAGCCTATTTTCTTTAAAATTACCAAAATTTTTACCAAAATTTGAGTTAAAACCCAGCGACCACGGCCTTTTGGAGTTGCATTTCTCTAATTGGAAAAGGCGTTTTTTCCCCATTATAAGGCACGAAACCAACTTTAAATGAATTTAAAAATATGACAGACATAAGAATTTTAGAACAACCATCGTAGGCTTAGAATTAGCAATCTCAGAGGTCCCAAAAGAAATTCGGAATTAAAATTCTGGCGGTAGTAGTTTTTTTTCCTTAACCAAAAAACTCATTTTGGGAATTGAGAAATAGGTTTAAGGATGGAAGAGGGGGTTTGGGTCGTAAGGCATGGTGATGACTATCAATTACTAAAGATATTGTGGTAAAAAATATTTCCTTCAGTAACGTCGAAGTTGTGCAAACTGAACGATTAAATAATCCTTGCATCAATTATATTAACTTTTCTGACATTCCTACATTTTAATATTGGTTTAATTCTACTGTCAGTTTCCTTGCGGGAATAACTTTGAAAGGAAAGAAAAGGGAAAAATGCATGGATTTATTGAAAAGAATTACGGCGTCCATTCATTTTGGAAATGATTCTGCTAACGGACGTCTGTATCTAACTATAATAGGGCCCCAATACACGATACAACCGATAGATCAGGTTCATCTCATCCCATCGTGCTGCGCACAGACCCCGATCACTTATTTGCCGAAAAAAAAGTTGTGTGATCCGCCTCTCCGTTCAGTGACGAGAATAGATTTGGAACAGTCATGTGGCTTATAATTATTAAGTAAAGATAGGGGCATACGCTATGCTGCGCGTGGCCTCGGTGCTCATCTCCGTCGCATTATCCCTTGAGCCTGTGGTGGGTGACAACCCACTACCCCGGCACACATGGCTAGTGCGACATCCGGGTTACCACTGTCTGTTACCTTCCCCAGGATTCCCCTAATACCCATTTATCTGCCAACCCCGAAAGGGTTAACAGCTGTTTGGGCTGGCCGTCGACTGTCTGGCGCTGTCCTCGCAGTCGAGGAGTCGAGGCAGTCGAACCGCAGATTCGCAGCTAGGCGCGCCAGCCACTACACCACAGAGACGACATTATGATTATAATAATTGCTGCGACAAAGTTTGAAAACCTAAGCGAAAAAAGAAAATATAATAGATGGATTAAAAATTGGTTGAGGAAGTGAAATGAATAATCAGGATTGCCGGATTAGTAAATTGAAAGTTGAACCTGCAGACTGGTTTATGGATGAAGAGACGGAATGTTTCTCTATAGTCTCTCATTTCAGAGAAGAAGAAAATAAGACATGCTTGTATGAAGAAAAAAAACAATATCACCACATGAGAAGTCATTAGCCACACTTCGTTTCCTCGCTATGGATCGCTCATATGAACATCTGCCAGGATCGATATTCACAACGCAATCAGAGCTAAGAACGTATAGGTCATAGTGACAAAAGGGCATTTTGTATCCATAACTGGGCGCCAAGTGTCATAGATTAGGGGGTAAAAACCATAAAACCGCGCGGTGGTCTATACTCTATAGAACCATGGGTTCACCGTGCATTAGAGCGACTGTGATATACACTACTGTGACTCTGATATACTAAGTCTATATGTTTATAAAAATATGAAGATGGGATTTGTGGATGTGCGACTATAACCAGACAGTCACACCTACATAATATTCATGCCTCTTAATAATTCCTACACATACATGCTATGTTGCAACACTGTATGTGACACATGACAGCAGCGCGCCCTGCGAGCCGCGCTCCATGTAACTTAGTCGTTGCCTCACGGTCAGACCTTCAAGACCGGCTGCTCGCCGGGTGGTCCCGCTTATCTCTGTTCTTTACAATAAAACCCTACGGAAGATGCTCGCTTCTCCTTCGGATAAACTCCCCTCAACCACTCCGGTTATTCACTGCAAACCCCGAGCAACATGGCGCAGATCGCAGGTATAAGAACTTAAGAGAGACGGGCAACGACTCCCGCCATTCCCCAGAACACACCACCGCCTGGAAGCCACGAGGCATCTCTTCACCGACCCACGCTTCCTCCCTGGATTAAACGAGGCATCTCTTCACCGACCCACGCTTCCTCCCTGGATTACTTCTCCAACGACGTATGCTCGTGTGCCTGTGAACAGACGTAAGGCGTGTGGCTGCAGCACGACCAGGGACTTCGAGGTGCGTCTCCCTAGATGGCGCGTCTGGTGGAGAAACCGCCGTTTCCTCCGACCCGTCCCAACCCCTAGTGACGACACCCTCCCCCGCGTCCTGTGTCCCCTTGCTCGGACGAGAAAATTACGTTCCCTTTTATTCACCCCCCTGTGACCCCGCGCCGTTCTAAGAGGCTCAAGGAACAGAAGTCCGCTCGAGACTAGCGCTACGAGCGTGAACGGGGAGGGAGGTGTGGATATGCGACTATAACCAGACAGTCACACCCAGTGGCGGCTCGTGGCATAGGGCTGCGGAGCTGCAGCATCCCCAGACACTCACTGCCAGGTGTATGATGTCTTTAGAGACACAGCAGAATTGATACACTACTAACAAATATATCATAATAAAAAGTCATTATAGGTTATTTTCAATACGTTACTAAGTGAATTTTCATTAAAACCAGACCTAAATGTAAGTTACTTTCATATTTGCTGTACGATTCATGTCTGTGCTGCCGCCGCGCCACTTGTGAACGCCAAGAGCTGCAGCCGTGCAGCTTTTTAGTCTCGTCTCCCAGCTTTTAGTCTCGTCCCCAACTAGTGCGTGTAGACGGCGGGCGGCGGCGGCAAAATCAAGCGGTACTGACTTTATTTTCAAGTAATACTGTAATTCTACCATCACCACCTTAGCCATCCCCTCTACTGCCAACACTACCACCCCCACCATCCCTTCTACCACCACCACTACTACCATGCCCTGAAATCCGTGAACATCAACTGCAACTAATATCTGAGATAGGTAAAATTTATGTATCCTACTGTTATGTGAAGCTGCAGTCCCCCCTTTTATTTTATTACGAGCCGCCACTGGTCACACCTACATAATATTCATGCCTCTTAATAATTCCTACACATACATGCTATATTGCAACACTGTATGTGACACAAGTCATGACAACACAAGTCATGACATGGAGCGCGCTCTGCGAGCTGCGCTCCATGTAATTTAGTCGTTGCCTCGCGGTCAGACCTTCAAGATCGGCTGTTCGCCGGGTGGTCCCGCTTATCTCTGTTCTTTACAATAAAACCCTACGGAAGATGCTCGCTTCTTCTTCGGATAAACTCCCCTCAACCACTCCGGTTAATCACTGCAAACCCCGAGCAACAGGATTGGTCTATATTTCCCAATAATACGTAAAGTGCGATCTACTTGGAATCTTCTAGCTTTCCTAACTGAATCTTGGTCAAAAAAGGTCATCATCTCTTATGCGTCTCGGTGAAACTTTTGCTGTTGCCCTTGACATATCAAAAGCTTTTGATAGCGTCTGGGACAAATCTTTGATTTCCAAACTCCCTCATTCGGTTTCTATCCTTCTTTCTGTACCTTCATCTCAGATTTCCTTTTAAACCGTTCTATTGCAGCTGTTGTAGACGGTCATTGTTCTTCTTATAAATCTCTCAATAGTGGTGTTCTTCAGGGTTCTGTCCTATAAACCACTCTCTTTTTATTATTCATTAATTAATTAAAGAGTCTAACTCGACCACATCATAGTTAGAACTCATTGGAGGATCCTTCAGAACTGCAGGGTTTACCGGAGTGCTGAGTTCTTTGCAGCTGATCACAGACTTGTTGTTGCTACACTTAAGCTTCATGTCAAGTCCAGAAGAATCTCAAGAGGTAACCATACTGTGTTTCATCTTGAGAAGGACTTGACATATGCCCATGAGTACGCGGTGGCAGTCTCAAACCGGTTTGATGTGCTCGATGCCCTCGAGGACCCTGTAGAACTGTGGGATACCTTCAAACGTGAAACTCTCCAGGCTGCCAAGGAGTGTATTGGGGAGCGCCCGAGGTCAAGACGTGGTTTTGTCTCGACGGAGACGCTGGATAATATCGAGGAGAGTCGCGCTGCCAGGCTTGCTAGGCACCGGGACCAGCACAGCACGTGCTCTGTCACGCAGGACTAGAACCCTCCAGGGAAGAGACAAGGAGCGGTATGTCAGGAGTCTCGCTGAGGATGTCGAGGGTCATTTGAACGCTAATGACCTCTGGCCGCCTACCGAGTCCTGAAGAAGTCCCGTTCTAAGTCTCCATCTCGGGCGAGTGCTATCCGAGCAGCAGATGGGCGCCTTGTGTCGGACATGGATGGGCAGATGGCTCGTTGGGCTGAATACTTTGGGCAGTTGTTCACAATGGACTCTCCAATTGAGCAGCTTCACACCACTGGATTACGGGCAGTGGATGCCGGTCCTCCCATTGACGAAACCGCACCCTCTCTTGACGAAGTCAGAGAGGCTTTAGCAAAGTTGAGGTGTGGAAAAGCAGCTGGTGTTTGTAACATCAGTGCGGAGCTCCTCAAAGCTGGGGGTGAGGACATGATCCGCGCATTGCATGCTGTCCTGATGCAGTGTGGCAATCAGGTACCATTCCTCCTGACTGGAAAAGGGGGCTGGTCGTCCCCATCTGGAAAGGGAAAGGAGACCATCAGGACTGCAACAATTACCGCGGTAATACATTGCTCAGCGTGCCAGGCAATGTGCTCGCCCATCTATTGCTGATACGGACCCGCAGCCACCTGCTGAAGCATCAGAAACCTCAGCAGCCTGGGTTCACGCCTGGTAAGTCAACAACGGACCGTATTCTAGCACTTCGTGTCCTGGTGGAACGCCGACGTGAGTTTCGACAGGGGATGCTTGCAGCCTATGTTGATCTCAAGAAGGCGTTTGACTCAGTGCATCGTGAGTCCTGCGCACCACACACGGAGACAATCCTCTCCATATCACTGCCAGGCGTAACTGAGTCACCTCCTAGTGGTGCCCACTCTGCGAGACAGTTGCCAGCTAGTGCTGAAAAATCGTCAGCTCCTTTTTCGTACCAGGGAGGGAACTTTTGAGCCTACTTCACTTACCGCGAATAAAAATGACGTCGGCCCATAAGCATCAACACTTTCCGCGCTTACTGTGTATATATATTATATATATATTATATATATATATATATATATATATATATATATATATATATATATATATATATATATATATATATATATATTATGTAGTATACACTTCATCCAAAATCTCTTTTGATTGATTTTATTTGTTCAAATGAGATTTCTTCTGATCTTAATTTTTTGCAAACCTCATGTCTAGTCTGCTGTCGGGCGAGAGTGTCGATAATCTTGACTAACAACTTCGAAATTACATTATCAGATGCGTGAATATTCCAATCTAAAATGTTCTCCTTATGTGAAATTCGATTCTCTTCAGATTTTGTGATGTCTCCAAAATTGTATTCAGCATAATTCGTTATAGTATATCCTTCTTAACTCATCTCTCATGCCCTTAAAGACCTATTTTTTTTGTTTCAAAAGATGATAAGTGTGTGTGTGTGTGTGTGTGTGTGTGTGTGTGTGTGTGTGTGTGTGTGTGTGTGTGTGTGTGTGTGTGTGTGTGTGTGTGTGTGTGTGTGTGTGTGTGTATAAAAAAATTATTGAGCAACCTTGGTAAAATTTTGTTTTTGCAGATGGAGGATCTACGTTTTATGATGAGCAAGTGGCGGCTGGAGACGAAAGACACTGAGACAGCGATAGAGGTAAGGTCAGAGCTGGGCAGTATTTAAATACAATTGTATTTAAATAAGTATTTAAATACATTTGTGTATTTAGAAATGTATTTATAATACATTGGTTGTCATGTATTTAAATACAGTATTTAAATACTTTTATGAGTATTTAAATACATTGTATTTAAATACATTTAATACAAAAATGTAAATACTTTTTTATCAGTTAATTTGGCCATAAAACCGCCCAGCTATCTGACAACCCTGATGTTGCAGTGAATCAGTGTTTCCGCTGGCAAGGAAATGTCCTGATTTCAAGAAAATTTAGGCCTGAGAAGGAAATTTCTAAGGAAACCCAAAATCTAAGGAAATCATTGCGAATCATTGCAAGATCTAAGGATATATTGCGTATGGTGTATCTATTACCAGGGTTTTTTCTGTGAATGTTGGTAGAAAAAACCCTGGTAATAGATACACCATCGGGCAGGGGTGATAACCCCTGCCCAAGATGACTCAGTAGAGAGGAAAGTGTCCTGGAGAAAATTTGTCCGCGCTTCTAACGAACGCTGTGGTGGTGGCCTGGGGCCGTTCTATAGCTCATTCGAAAGCTCTCGTCGTGCTCCAGATGGACAAAATCGTAGTTTATTCGATTTCTCAATTCCAATATTCGAAAACGATCGTCAAAGTTTAGTACTGAGAGACACCCATCTGGTTGTGTGCGCACGCTTAGTTGTACTTGAAACGTCGGCTTCAACATTTCACATGGAAAAGGAAAAAAACAAGTAGAAAATGCTTCAGGGTAGCCCTGAAGACATGAAAAAGGGAAGATGACTCTTGCGGGTGTTGTTTTGTAGATCAAGAAGTGTCAAGAAGAAGAGAAACAAGGCTAGTGTGGACATGGGAAAGATTGCGAAAGAATAGAAACAAGGTGGCAAAGATGCCTTTGGACATGAGAAAGATTTGGAAAGGAAAGAAACTAGGTGTCACTCAACATTTGTCCGACCACGAGTGGTATCAGTCGGCAAAGGACTAATGATGAGTGACACCTAGTTTCTTTCCTTTCCAAATCTTTCTTATGTCCAAAGGCATCTTTGCCACCTTGTTTCTATTCTTTCGCAATCTTTCCCATGTCCACACTAGCCTTGTTTCTCTTCTTCTTGACACTTCTTGATCTACAAAACAACACCCGCAAGAGTCATCTTCCCTTTTTCATGTCTTCAGGACTACCCTGAAGCATTTTCTACTTGTATGTAATGTATCGCTGAAAAGATCAGAAGGTGAAAAAGATCTTGGAGTAAGGGTGAGCCAAGACCTCCGACCTAGGAAAAAATGTATTGAAGCTAGAAATAGAGCTAATAGAGTGTTAGGATTCATTACCAGAAGTGTTATAAGTAAAAGTGCGGAAGTTATTCTAAAGCTTTATCTGGCTCTAGTCAGACCTCACCTAGACTATGCAGTTCAGTTTTGATCTCCATATAACAGGATGGATATAGCCTTGTTAGAATCAGTGCAGAGAAGGATGACCAAAATTATTCAAGGGATGCGTAACTTTAGTTATGAGAAGAGATTGGAGCTATTAAAGTTACACTCACTCGAGAGACGCAGAGTAAGGGGCGATCTGATAGAAGTTTTTAAGTGGATAAAAGGATTTAATAAAGGAGAGGTAGGAAAAGTTCTTATGGCTATTAACCAGGGTAGAACAAGAAATAACGTATTCAAGCTGGAACAGCGTAGATTTAAAAAAGAAATAAGGAAAAACTGGTTCACAAATAGGGTGGTGAATGACTGGAATGGACTCGGTAGACAGGTACGTAGTTAGTGCGGAATCATTAGGGAGCTTTAGAAGGGGGCTAGATAGGTTCATGGATGGGGATGAAAGGTGGATGTAGGTAGTGTTAGGTAACAGGAACTACCACGTGTAGGTCTCACGGGCTCTTGTAGCTTCCTTATGTTCTTATATTCTATTGTTAAATCCTATGGAAATTCATTTTTTTCGGACATGTTAAAATTTGTGTGTATTTAAAATGTATTTACAAATGTATTCAAATACAATTGATGTATTTAGTATTTAGTATTTAAATACATTTCTCCCATGTATTTAGTATTTAGTATTTAAATACATTCAATGTATTTATTGCCCAGCTCTGGTCTGTATACAGGTAACGCGGTGTTAGGGAACACATACGAGTCTGTATACAGGTAACGCGGTGTTAGGGCACATACGCGTCTGTATACATGCAGGTAACGCGGTGTTAGGGCACATATGAGTCTGTATACATGCAGGTAACGCGGTGTTAGGGCACATACGCGTCTGTATACATGCAGGTAACGCGGTGTTAGGGCACAAACGAGTTTGTATACAGGTAACGCGGTGTTAGGGCACATACGAGTCTGTATACAGGTAACGTGGTGTTAGGGCACATATGAGTCTGTATACATGCAGGTAACGCGGTGTTAGGGCACATACGAGTCTGTATACATGCAGGTAACGCGGTGTTAGGGCACATACGAGTCTGTATATAGGTAACGCGGTGTTAGGACACATACGAGTCTGTATACAGGTAACGCTGTGTTAGGGCACATACGAGTCTGTATACAGGTAACGCGGTGTTAGGACACATATGAGTCTGTATACAGGTAAAGCTGTGTTAGGGAACATACGAGTCTGTATACAGGTAACGCGGTGTTAGGACACATACTGAGTCTGTATACAGGTAACGCGGTGTTAGGGAACACATACGAGTCTGTACACAGGTAACGCGGTGTTAGGACACATATGAGTCTGTATACATGCAGGTAACGCGTGTTAGGGACACATACGAGTCTGTATACAGGTAACGCGGTGTTAGGGCACATACGAGTCTGTATACAGGTAACGCGGTGTTAGGACACATACGAGTCTGTATACAGGTAACGCGGTGTTAGGGCACATACGAGTCTGTATACAGGTAACGCGGTGTTAGGGAACACATACGAGTCTGTATACAGGTAACGCGGTGTTAGGGCACATACGAGTCTGTATACAGGTAACGCGGTGTTAGGGCACATACGAGTCTGTATACAGGTAACGCGGTGTTAGGGCACATGCGAGTCTGTATACAGGTAACGCGGTGTTAGGGATACATACGAGTCTGTATACAGGTAACGCGGTGTTAGGCACATACGAGTCTGTATACAGGTAACGCGGTGTTAGGGCACATGCGAGTCTGTATACAGGTAACGCGGTGTTAGGGCACATACGAGTCTGTATACAGGTAACGCGGTGTTAGGACACATACGAGTCTGTATACAGGCAACTCGGTGTTAGGGAATACATACGAGTCTGTATACAGGTAACGCGGTGTTAGGACACATCGAGTCTGTATACAGGTAACGCGGTGTTAGGGACACATACGAGTCTGATACAGGTAACGCGGTGTTAGGGCACATGCGAGTCTGTATACAGGTAACGCGGTGTTAGGGACACATATGAGTCTGTATACAGGTAACGCGGTGTTAGGGCACATACGAGTCTGTATACAGGTAACGCGGTGTTAGGGCACATGCGAGTCTGTATACAGGTAACGCGGTGTTAGGGAACACATACGAGTCTGCATACAGGTAACACGGTGTTAGGGCACATACGAGTCTGTATACAGGTAACGTGGTGTTAGGGCACATACGAGTCTGTATACAGGTAACACGGTGTTAGGGCACATACGAGTCTGTATACAGGTAACGCGGTGTTAGGGCACATACGAGTCTGTATACAGGTAACGCGGTTAGGAACACATATGAGTCTGTATACAGGTAACGCGGTGTTAGGACACATACGAGTCTGTATACAGGTAACGCGGTGTTAGGGCACATACGAGTCTGTATACAGGTAACGCGGTGTTAGGGCACATACGAGTCTGTATACAGGTATTGCGGTGTTAGGGCACATACGAGTCTGTATACAGGTAACGTTGTGTTAGGGAACACATATGAGTCTGTAACAGGTAACGCGGTGTTAGGGAACACATACGAGTCTGTATACAGGTAAGACGCGGTGTTAGGGAACACATACGAGTCTGTATACAGGTAACGCGGTGTTAGGGCACATACGAGTCTGTATACAGGTAACGCGGTGTTAGGGACACATACGAGTCTGTATACAGGTAACGCGGTGTTAGGGCACATTGCGAGTCTACAGGTAACGCGGTGTTAGGAACACATAGAGTCTGTATACAGGTAACTAACGCGGTGTTAGGGACACATACGAGTCTGTATACAGGTAACGCGGTGTTAGGCCATATGAGTCTGTATACAGGTAACGTAACGCGTGTTAGGGAACACATACGAGTCTGTATACAGGTAACGCTGTGTTAGGAACACATATGAGTCTGTATACAGGTAACGCGGTGTTAGGGAACACATACGAGTCTGTATACCAGGTAACGCGGTGTTAGGGCACATGCGAGTCTGTATACAGGTAACGCGGTGTTAGGGCGCATACGAGTCTGTATACAGGTAACGCGGTGTTAGGACACATATGAGTCTGTATACAGGTAACGCTGTGTTAGGGAACACATACGAGTCTGTATACAGTTAACGCGGTGTTAGGGCACATACGAGTCTGTATACATGCAGGTAACGCGGTGTTAGGGCACATACGAGTCTGTATACAGGTAACGCGGTGTTAGGGCACATATGAGTCTGTATACAGGTAACGCGGTGTTAGGGCACATACGAGTCTGTATACAGGTAACGTGGTGTTAGGGCACATACGAGTCTGTATACAGGTAACGCGGTGTTAGGGCACATACGAGTCTGTATACAGGTAACGCGGTGTTAGGGCACATACGAGTCTGTATACAGGTAATGCGGTGTTAGGGCACATTCGAGTCTGTATACATGCAGGTAACGCGGTGTTAGGGCGCAGACGAGTCTGTATAAAGGTAGTGGTTTATTTTTTTTTTTTTTTTTTTTTTTTTTTTTTTTTACATTTGTGCCTATATAGCGCCTGTAGGCAGTGGTGACCCAGGGCTCGGATGGTAGGCTCTGGAGGTTCACTTGAGGGCTCTGATGGTTGGTCCTCGCCCGTGGTGGCGCAGGTATGATTCTTATAGTGACGCCTGTGATTAGAGGCTCATGTCGCCCCCCTGTGTCCTCCGATGCACTTGCAATCGAAGGTAGAGTTGATGGGCAGGGCATGTGGGTATTCTTAGGCCACTCGACGGTGCAGAAAGGTTTTGGTTTTCTTCGGAGATCGAACTCAGGTCACCGAGAACGCCAGTCGGAGACGCTAACCACTTCGCTACCGCCTCCCCTCGGTAACGCGGTGTTAGGGCACATACGAGTCTGTATACAGGTAACGCAGTGTTAGGGCGCACAAGAATCTGTATACAGGTAATGCGGTGTTAGGGCACACATGGGTTTGTGTACAGGTATCGCGGTGTTAGGGCACACACGGGTTTGTATACAGGTAACGCGGTGTTAGGGCACACACGGGTTTATATACAGGTAACGCGGTGTTAGGGCACATACGGGTTTGTGTACAGGTAACGCGGTGTTAGGGCACACATGGGTTTGTGTACAGGTAATGCGGTGTTAGGGCGCACACGAGTCTGTATACAGGTAACGCGGTGTTAGGGCACACACGGGTTTGTATACAGGTAACGCGGTGTTAGGGCGCACAAGAGTCTGTATACAGGTAACGCTGTGTTAGGGCACACAAGAGTCTGTATACAGGTAACGCTGTGTTAGGGCACACATGGGTTTGTGTACAGGTAACGCGGTGTTAGGGCACACACGAGTCTGTATACAGGTAACGCGGTGTTAGGGCACACACGGGTTTGTGTACAGGTAACGCCCGGTGTTAGTAGGTACACACACGGGTTTGTGTACAGGTAACGCGGTGGTAGGGCACACACGAGTCTGTATACAGGTAACGCGGTGTTGGGGCACACACGGGTTTGTGTACAGGTAACGCGGTGGTAGGGCACACACGAGTCTGTATACAGGTAACGCGGTGTTAGGGCACACATGGGTTTGTGTACAGGTAACGCGGTGTTAGGGCACACACGGGTTTGTGTACAGGTAACGCGGTGTTAGGGCACACACGGGTTTGTGTACAGGTAACGCGGTGTTAGGGCACACACGAGTCTGTATACAGGTAACGCGGTGTTAGGGCACACATGGGTTTGTGTACAGGTAACGCGGTGTTAGGGCACACACGAGTCTGTATACAGGTAACGCGGTGTTAGGGCACACACGAGTCTGTATACAGGTAACGCGGTGTTAGGGCACACACGGGTTTGTGTACAGGTAACGCGGTGTTAGGGCACACACGGGTTTGTGTACAGGTAACGCGGTGTTAGGGCACACACGGGTTTGTATACAGGTAACGCGGTGTTAGGGCACACACGGGTTTGTGTACAGGTAACGCGGTGTTAGGGCACACAGGGTTGTGTACAGGTAACGCGGTGTTAGGGCACACACGAGTCTGTATACAGGTAACGCTGTGTTAGGGCACACACGGTCTGTATACAGGTAACGCGGTGTTAGGGCACACACGGGTTGTGTACAGGTAACGCGGTGTTAGGGCACACAGGGTTTGTATACAGGTAACGCGGTGTTAGGGCACACACGAGTCTGTATACAGGTACGCGGTGTTAGGGCACACACGGGTTTGTATACAGGTAACGCGGTGTTAGGGCACACAGGGTTGTGATACAGGTAACGCGGTGTTAGGGCACACACGAGTCTGTATACAGGTAACGCGGTGTTAGGGCACACACGGTCTGTATACAGGTAACGCGGTATTAGGGCACACACGGGTTTGGTATCAGGTAACGCGGTGTTAGGGCACACACGGGTTTGTATACAGGTAACGCGGTGTTAGGGCACACATGGGTTTGTGTACAGGTAAACGCGGTGTTAGGGCACACACGGGTTTGTGTACAGGTAACGCGGTGTTAGGGCACACACGAGTCTGTATACAGGTAGCGCGGTGTTAGGGCACACACGGGTTTGTGTACAGGTAACCGGTGTTAGGGCACACACGGGTTTGTGTACATGTAACGCGGTGTTAGGGCACACACGGGTTTGTGTACAGGTAACGCGGTGTTAGGGCACACACGGGTTTGTATACAGGTAACGCGGTGTTAGGGCACACACGGGTTTGTTACAGGTAACGCGGTGTTAGGGCACACAACGGGTTGTTACAGGTAACGCGGTGTTAGGGCACACACGGGTTGTATACAGGTAACGCGGTGTTAGGGCACACACGGGTTTGTGTACAGGTAACGCAGTGTTAGTGCACACACGGGTTGTGTACAGGTAACGCGGTGTTAGGGCACACACGAGTCTGTTAAAGGTAACGCGGTGTTAGGGCACACACGGGTTTGTATACAGGTAACGCGGTGCTAGGGCACACACGGGTTTGTATACAGGTACGCGGTGTTAGGGCACACACGAGTCTGTATACAGGTAACGCGGTGTTAGGGCACACACGGGTTTGTGTACAGGTAACGCGGTGTTAGGGCACACACGGGTTTGTATACAGGTAAACGCGGTGTTAGGGCACACACGAGTCTGTATACAGGTAACGCGGTGTTAGGGCACACACGGGTTTGTATAAGGTAACGCGGTGCTAGGGCACACACGGGTTTGTGTACAGGTAACGCGGTGTTAGGGCACACACGAGTCTGTATACAGGTAACGCGGTGTTAGGGCACACATGGTTTGATGTACAGGTAACGCGGTGTTAGGGCACACATGGGTTTGTGTACAGGTAACGCGGTGTTAGGGCACACACGGTTTGTGTACAGGTAACGCGGTGTTAGGGCACACACGGGTTGTTATACAGGTAACGCGGTGTTAGGGCACACACGGTTTTGTTACAGGTAACGCGGTGTTAGGGCACACACGGGTTTGTGTACAGGTAACGCGGTGTTAGGGCACACACGGGTTTGTTACAGGTAATGCGGTGTTAGGGCACACACGGTTTGTGTACAGGTAACGCGGTGTTAGGGCACACACGAGTCTGTATACAGGTAACGCGGTGTTAGGGCACACACGGGTTTGTATACAGGTAACGCGGTGTTAGGGCACACACGGGTTTGTATACAGGTAACGCGGTGTTAGGGCACACACGGTTTGTATACAGGTAACGCGGTGTTAGTGCACACACGGGTTTGTATACAGGTAACGCGGTGTTAGGGCACACAGGGTTTGTGTACAGGTAATGCGGTGTTAGGGCACACACGGGTTTGTGTACAGGTAAGCGGTGTTAGGGCACACACGGGTTTGTGTACAGGTAACGCGGTGTTAGGGCACACACGGGTTTGTTACAGGTAACGCGGTGTTAGGGCACACACGGGTTTGTTACAGGTAAGCGGTGTTAGGGCACACACGGGTTTGTATACAGGTAACGCGGTGTTAGGGCACACACGGGTTTGTATACAGGTAATGCGGTGTTAGGGCGCACACGGTTGTTACAGGTAACGCGGTGTTAGGCACACACGGTTTGTGATACAGGTAACGCGGTGTTAGGGCACACACGGGGTTTGTGTACAGGTAAGCGGTGTTAGGGCACACACGGGTTTGTGTACAGGTAAGCGGTGTTAGGGCACACACGGGTTTGTGTACAGGTAATGCGGTGTTAGGGCACACACGGGTTTGTGTACAGGTAATGCGGTGTTAGGGCACACACGGGTTCTGTATACAGGTAACGCGGTGTTAGGGCACACACGGGTTTGTGTACAGGTAAGCGGTGTTAGGGCACACACGGTTTTGTGTACAGGTAACGCGGTGTTAGGGCACACACGGGTTTGTGTACAGGTAACGCGGTGTTAGGGCACACACGAGTCTGTATACAGGTAACGCGGTGTTAGGGCACACACGGGTTTGTGTACAGGTAACGCGGTGTTAGGGCACACACGGTTTGTGTACAGGTAACGCGGTGTTAGGGCACACAGGGTTTGTGTACAGGTAACGCGGTGTTAGGGCACACACGAGTCTGTATACAGGTAACGCGGTGTTAGGGCACACATGGGTTTGTGTACAGGTAACGCGGTGTTAGGGCACACACGAGTCTGTATACAGGTAACGCGGTGTTAGGGCACACATGGGTTTGTGTACAGGTAACGCGGTGTTAGGGCACACACGAGTCTGTATACAGGTAACGCGGTGTTAGGGCACACATGGGTTTGTGTACAGGTAACGCGGTGTTAGGGCACACACGAGTCTGTATACAGGTAACGCGGTGTTAGGGCACACATGGGTTTGTGTACAGGTAACGCGGTGTTAGGGCACACACGAGTCTGTATACAGGTAACCAGGTTAAGGGCAGGGTTGTTGTACGGGCAGCACACTGGGTTTGTGTACAGGTAACGCGGTGTTAGGGCACACACGGGTTTGTGTACAGGTAACGCGGTGTTAGGGCACACACGGGTTTGTATACAGGTAACGCGGTGTTAGGGCACACAGGGTTTGTGTACAGGTAACGCGGTGTTAGGGCACACATGGGTTTGTGTACAGGTAACGCGGTGTTAGGGCACACACGGGTTTGTTACAGGTAACGCGGTGTTAGGGCACACACGGGTTTGTATACAGGTAACGCGGTGTTAGGGCACACACGGGTTTGTGTACAGGTAACGCGGTGTTAGGGCACACACGGGTTTGTTACAGGTAACGCGGTGTTAGGGCACACACGGGTTTGTGTACAGGTAATGCGGTGTTAGGGCACACACGGGTTTGTATACAGGTAACGCGGTGTTAGGGCACACACGGGTTTGTATACAGGTAAGCGGTGTTAGGGCGCACACGAATCTGTATACAGGTAACGCGGTGTTAGGGCACACACGGGTTTGTGTACAGGTAATCGCGGTGTTAGGGCACACACGGGTTTGTATACAGGTAACGCGGTGTTAGGGCACACACGGGTTTGTGTACAGGTAATGCGGTGTTAGGGCACACACGGGTTTGTATACAGGTAACGCGGTGTTAGGGCACACACGGGTTTGTATACAGGTAACGCGGTGTTAGGGCACACACGGTTGTATACAGGTAACGCGGTGTTAGGGCACACACGGGTTTGTGTACAGGTAATGCGGTGTTAGGGCCACACACGGTTGTGATACAGGTAACGCGGTGTTAGGGCACACACGGGTTTGTGTACAGGTAATGCGGTGTTAGGGCACACACGGTTGTATACAGGTAACGCGGTGTTAGGGCACACACGGGTTTGTAGTACGTGTTAAACGCGTCAGTTGTTAGGGCACACACGGGTTGTGTACAGGTAAGCGGTGTTAGGGCACACACGGGTTTGTGTACAGGTAACGCGGTGTTAGGGCACACACGGGTTTGTGTACAGGTAACTGCGGTGTTAGGGCCACACGGTTTGTGTACAGGTAACGCGGTGTTAGGGCACACACGGGCGTAAGGAAACGCGGTGTTGAGGGCACACACGGGTTTAGTACAGGTAATGCGGTGTAGGGCGCACACAGTTCCTATAAGGTAACGCGGTGTTACGGGCGAACAAACACGTGGAGGTCAGGTGCCGTCTATCAAGGAGCAAATGTGCAGCTGCTACCAAGGTAACGCACAGTGCTTTAGGGCACCCCCGTTTGTGTGCAAAAAATCGCGGTTTAGTGCCCTACGTAAGTAACAGTAGCAGGTGTAGGAAAAATTTGCGCAAGCACATCTAATATGTGTAAGGTCTTACCTGTATAGAAAAGCATGGTTGAATTGTACAAGCACATAATCGAGTCTACTAGTCAACAACAGTTACTTATCGGTAATACGTGATTGCTGAGTACAATACTGCGTCTGTTATTGAAGTGGTTCAGGTTGTAGTCTTAACAACGATGTTGATAGGGTCGCTAGAGAGTAGGAGAGGTAGCGTTATTGTGGTGGCGTCAAGTGGTTCATCAAACCATCACAGCGACGGCGATTATAATCATTGAGGCGTCAAGGAAGCTATTCAGGCTTAATAGACGCGGCACTGATATTCGCTATGTCGATAAGACACGTCCTATTGTTTTTTAACACTGTGTGCAAAGAGTCTATATACAATACTCTCATATATACAAATCCACGTATATATTTAATAAGAGATGTTATCCTCACGGAGGTGTGGAGTGTACTGAATCTCCCGGTGGGCGGCGAGTCCCCCGCTACCAATACCTAGCCACGTGTATAATTCCCGGTGGCTAGAATAATCACAGCAGCGGCCACCACAAATACGTGTCACCTCTTTGTGGGCGACGGGTGGACCGCCACAATCGGTGCTAATTTAAAGGACGGCGGCCAATGACCAGTCGCTCCAAATTAAGCTGCTAATTATTTACGGTGCAATGCTTAATAACCACTGGGAATGTTAATTTATATTAGCCCAGTAGTTATCATTTACTTAAATTACCTTAATTAATACCCATTACCATTATAATTATATATATATACATCTCTACGAACCCCCTATGACGAGCTGACAATGCCTCCCTCACAAGGGGGGGGGAAACAAACCACCACTCTACCAATTATTGAGAGGGTGGTTGGTGGATAATTTCCACAATAGGTTCTTATATGTTTAGTTGTTGTGTATTTACATATATTATTAAGATAATAACAGGAAACAGGAGAAAAATACAAATAGAGATGACCAACAAGTAACAATAATAATGTCCACACAATGTTTCTTCACTGCAACTTGTCAACCTGCCCCCACCCCCCTCTCTCTCTCTCTCTCTCTCTCTCTCTCTCTCTCTCTCTCTCTCTCTCTCTCTCTCTCTCTCTCTCTCTCTCTCTCTCTCTCTCTCTCTCTCTCTCTCTCTCTCTCTCTCTCTCTCTCTCTCTCATGATCTTGTTTCAGTTTAATTCCTATTTGTATCACTGGTAGTAGTTTCTTCACTGGCGCGAAACCAGGGTACCTTTGGCTAATATTATACGAGACAGAGATGCATAGCAATCAATGTACAATCAATATATTTAGCATAGGAAATACATATATAAATAAAGTAGATCAATACATACACATTAGGAGTAATGGTCATTAGGAGGAATATGCAGAGTGAGAGTGAGAGAGAGAGAGAGAGAGAGAGAGAGAGAGAGAGAGAGAGAGAGAGAGAGAGAGAGAGAGAGAGAGAGAGAGAGAGAGAGAGAGAGAGAGAGAGAGAGAGAGAGAGAGAGAGAGAGAGAGAGAGAGAGAGAGAGAGAGAGAGAGAGAGAGAGAGAGAGAGAGAGGCAATGAGTATATTTTCAAGAAACGGACCTGAAGCTTTGTATTGCACCTGGACTTATCCAAAATGACCTCACTCCTCCCCCAAAACTCACTCTCTCTAAGTGCATGCTGAATTAAATGTGTTTTTCTATTTTGAGAACAGTCATTTATAAGATAAGATACTTTGATCCTATCTAGACTCTTTGCAAGTACTAACTACAACGTTATTGACTATACAAAGCGCCACCACGCCAGGACGAACTTGGTGGGCTCGAACCGCTGACCGAATGCGCAGGGACGCTGCACACGCGAGCCCGCAGCTCTACCAACCGAGCCACCCTGACGGGTAGTCATATATTATTAATTCCAACATAATGCGATTTGCGTGTCTGCAGAACGTTCATGTCACTAACTTAAACAATAGGTGCCATGCACTGACGTCACGATCTAGCGTCTTCAAGCCAAATGCCGCCGTCTCCAAGCCAAATGCCGCCCGTCGGAGCGAGCTGGAGGACCAATCATAGAATTTACGATATCCCATATTTTCTTAGAATTTCCTGCATTATCCTTCAACTTGGATTTATAATAGTTTTCCTTAGCTGCCCTTATTAAAGAAGTGAGAGTATTTCTATACTGTTTGAACAGTTTCTCATATGTAAGTGGCCATTTTGCATAGAGCTTCTATAATTTATTCTGACGCTTAATTGATGTTTTTATTGCTTGAGTATGGTTTGCTATATATGGTTTATCACTATGTTTTTCTTTACAAGTAAATTTTTTGAGTGGGAAATGTTGGTCATATAAATAACGAAATTTTTCAATGTAAATATCAAAACTTACATTTACGTAATTTTCATTACGTTACGTTCATATCAGAGATCCAATTATAATTAGCCAAATCTGTTTGAAATTATTCTATTGATAGATTGTTTAATGATCTCTTAGAAAAAGTTTTTACAGAAGACTGGATGACAGAGTCATTATTAACAGAAAATACACTAAATATTGGAAAATTATCACTAATTATAGTATAATATATGCCACTCACCTGATGATTTTGTAAATTACTTGTCCAAATATGATCAATTAAAGAAGCTGAAGTGAAGAGAGAGAGAGAGAGAGAGGAGAGAGAGAGAGAGAGAGAGAGAGAGAGAGAGAGAGAGAGAGAGAGAGGGGAGAGGAGGAGAGAGGAGAGAGAGAGAGAGAGAGAGAGAAGGAGAGAGAGAGAGAGAGAGAGAGAGAGAGAGAGAGAGAGAGAGAGAGAGAGAGAGAGAGAGAGAGAGAGAGAGAGAGAGAGAGAGAGAGAGAGAGAGAGAGAGAGAGAGAGAGAGAATTTTTCCACAAGATCACGTCTGAGCAAGCACAGAATAACGCCATTCTTGTACAGTCTCTCAGTCGTCTCCTTACCCCAACCTCTCTCCATCCCCAAGCTCCAGCCACGCCCCTGCACAGCAACTGGACAACAGGGTCGGGTCCGCCAGTCTCCACACAGCAGCCACCCCTGACCTACCCTGGCCCAACGCAGCCTCTCAACAACTATCCCTACGTGTGGAGACATGCAACCCACTAATCGTGACCACCTCTCCATCATTTCCGCTAATGTCAGGGGTCTTCAGACTAACATCGGAGACCTCATTCACTCCCACGTGATTCCTCACACACCTGACGTAGTGGCTACAGTGGAGACATTCCTGAATGGCACCATCCCCAGTAATTATGGACTGATCCAAGGGTACACGAGATGGCACAGACGGGACAGGACACGCGGGACCTTCGGTGGTGTCGCTGTCTGCTTTCAAAAGAACCTGTCGGTACAACCACTGGACGTCACTCTCCCTAACCACCTTGAGATGATGTTCTTCAAGATTTGGACTCAACACCATGGCTCTACCCTCCTTTGTGTTTGCTACCGTCCTCAGTGGCAAGGAAGAGAGCCTATAGAGTTCCTGCACACCCACCTTGACAGGTTACTGCAGCAGTACTCTTGCAACCACACCGTCATCGTCGGCGACCTTAATCAACACCTGGTTGCAAGAGCATTTGAAGAACTCCTCACAGTATATGGTCTCACTAACCACGTCACCTTTCCCACCCACATCTCCGGCTCTTCCCTTGATCCTGTTATCAGTGATCTGCCAGAAGGAGTCGTCACCTGTCGCCCTCTCGGCGCTGTGGGATCCTCAGATCACCTGGCGGTCCTCAGCACAATTCACGTTGCTGGGCTGAGAGACGTCCCCAAGAAGCGGACAAACTGGCTGTGGGGGAAGACTAACTGGGAGGGCCTTCAAGACGCGCTGCGTCACACTCCCTGGAACAACATCCTTACAGGTGACGTGGACACCCAAGTAAGAAGCTTCACAAGCACAATTCACTCCCTTCAAAGAAGGTACGTCCCCACCCATACCTTCACGGTAAAACCACTCGACCGGCCATGGTTTGGGTACAACTGCAGAGTGGCAGCCGATGAAAAAAGCAGAGCCTGGAGACGCTTCAGACGACACCCGACGCACAATAACAAGCAAAGGCACAAAGAAGCTTGCGTCAACATGCAAAGGGTACAGCGGGTGGCTCAGCAACGGTGGCAAGATGAGCTGAAATTCAAACTCTCTGACCGCTCTGTGGGTAGCAAGTCTTGGTGGACTGCCCTCAAGGAACAGCAAGGCTTTGCACCCGATGACCACATTCCCCCGCTAAATAAAGCTGACGGTTCAGTAGCCACTCGGAGTTGCGAGAAGGCTGAGGTATTAGCGGCCCACTTCTCAGGAAAGATGACAGTCTCTGATCCTGACCGCCTTCCTCCTGCCGTGGCACGTCTCACCAACGCGACGCTCGACACCATCACCTTAACCACAGAAGAGGTGATGCGACAGCTGCAACTGGTCGACCCTAAGAAGGCCCTTGGACCAGGCGGGGTGTCCCCCCACATCCTTAAGCACTGCGCCGCCCAGCTGGCAGCCCCCGTCACCGATATCTTCCAGTGTTGTCTCAGCACTGGTAAGTGGCCCTCCACGTGGAAGGTGGCAAGAGTAGCAGCCATTCACAAAAAGGGAAAGAAGACGGAGCCAAAAAACTACAGACCAATCTCCCTCCTGTCTGTCCTCGGCAAGACACTGGAAACCATCATTGCCAGCAGGATCTCCTACTTCTTCACCACACACCGCATCCTCAGCAACAGACAGTTCGGCTTCCGCCCTAACAGGTCTGCCAACGACATCCTTCTCCTTATGTCCACCTTATGGCACCAATCCCTGGACAGAGGACGCGACACTTTCGTCATCGCCTTGGACATCGCCGGAGCTTTTGATAGGGTGTGGCACTCCGGTCTCATCACCAAACTCCGCAGCATGGGAGTGACTGGCGGCCTTCTCCACCTCCTTCACGACTACCTGCGGAACAGATCTCTCAGCGTGGCGGTGAACAGACACACTTCGGAAGAACACCCGATTGGAGCTGGTGTCCCACAAGGCAGTGTTCTTGGACCCCTATTATGGAATGTGTTTTTTAACGACCTCCTGATGCTCACCCCGGAGGCACACGCCTACGCGGATGACTGCACCCTCACATTCCCCTGTGACAGTACTGACCACCGCACTACTGTCGCCCTCGTCAACCAAGTGTTGGAGACCATCACCTCATGGGGACGACGGTGGCAGGTTGATCTCGCCCAGGACAAAACACAGGTCATGCTGATCTCCCGGCGACATCACCCCCCAGCCACCCCTATCCCACCCATTCTTCTGGACGGGAAGGTGTTGCCCTTGCAGCCGGCGGTCAACATTCTCGGCGTTGAGGTGAACAGCACCCTCTCCTTCACCAGCCACGTCAGGAAGACAACCTCTAAGGCCGCAGGCAGGTTGAACTGCGTCAGGCGCGTCTCCCACCTCCTTGACGCTCGGGGTGTCACAACCCTTTATGCGGCCCAAGTCCGCTCCCTCATGGAGTACGCCCCCCTGACTTGGTCATCCTGCCCCCCCTCGTACCTTGGTCTTCTAGACAAGGTACAAGACCGTGCCCAGCGGCTCATCTCCCTGAAAGCAGCACCAGACATGCAGCTCGCCCCCCTACAGCCCCTACAGCACAGGCGAGACGTGGCCGGCCTGTGCGTCACGTACAAAATCCTCAAGCAGGGCGCCCTACACCTCGCTATACTCCGGCAGCCGTGGGCGACACCTCACCCATACTCCACCAGGGACGCCAACAAGAGGGACCAACTACTCATTGTTCCCTTCGCCAGGACAGCGACCTTCTTCCGCTCCTTCCTGCCGCGATACAGCAGGCTGTGGAACCGTGTAGTGCGACAGACTGACATGCACCAGGCCGCCACACTCCACATCTTCAAGTGTGCAGTGAATGCCTGGCTGATGCCATCTGGACATAATTAGTCAACTAAATGTGCAGACTAAAGATAGTTATCGGAACCTCACCGGGAACTTTTGGCTGTAAAATTAATATCAAATGTAAAAAAAAAAAAAAAGAAAAAAAAAAAAAAGAGAGAGAGAGAGAGAGAGAGAGAGAGAGAGAGAGAGAGAGAGAGAGAGAGAGAGAGAGAGAGAGAGAGAGAGAGAGAGAGAGAGAGAGAGAGAGAGAGAGAGAGAGAGAGAGAGAGAGAGAGAGAGAGAGAGAGAGATTAATCTATATTTATTACATATTTGTTAAAATAAACACATATATTATTTAGCACGTGATACATTCTAGATAAATATATATGCAATGTACTGTTTAGTATAACGATTGAGAAAATGAATATATATTAACCTACTCTCTCCTAAGATAACCATATGGGTGGGCATTTTCGAAGGGGCTCTAAACTACACCCTCTTAGCGTCCTAAGAACGACTTAGTTATACCGGGCTAAGAAGACTACTAAGGAAGCATTTTCGAACGTCATCTTAGCCTCGTGTAAGGCCAACCCTTCTTAGTGCCACCACCTCCGCTTCAATCAATCAGCGCGCGCGACACAAGTCTGTATTTGGCGGGAAATACGTATAAACATCAACAACAGACCACAGCTGATGACACAAACACATCGGCGGTGTGTGTGTGTGTGGGTGTGTGAATGTGTTTTTGAGGGTAATAGAATGTGTTTGGGTGGGTTTAAGTATGTTAAGGTATGTGGTAGTGTGTTAGGGGTGTTAAGAGTGTGTTTGAGTGTATTTGGGGTATGATAAAGTGTAGTAGAGTGTCTTTTTCAGTGTAGCGACCATAGAGCAGCCCACAGGTAAACGGTCAAGAAAACCCAACTTTACTAGCAGGGAACTGTTTGTCCTGCCAGCAGCTGGTGGAGGCTGTGAAGCAGAATAAGAGCACCTTGATGGGGAAGTTCAGTGACTCCGTGCGGGCGTGCACAGAGAGCTTGATGAAATAAGGAAGAAATTTGCAGATCTAAGGTCGGGCACTCGTGGAGATGATGGGTCCCTCATTTTCCCGCCGTTTGTCCCGCGATCTGCGTTGCCAGTTATGTATTTCTGCTGCAGTCACAGTGCAGTGTTACCACGCCGAGGGAGTCTCTCTCTCTCTCTCTCTCTCTCTCTCTCTCTCTCTCTCTCTCTCTCTCTCTCTCTCTCTCTCTCTCTCTCTCTCTCTCTCTCTCTCTCTCTCTCTCTCTCTCTCTCTCTCTCTCTCTCTCTCTCTCTCTCTCTCTCTCCTTTTTTTTCTTCTATTATTTCTTCTCCCTCCTCTTCCTTCTCCCTTTTCATCCTCCACACACACATCATAGCCAGTATGTGATATTATCGTGAATAACGAAACTTTTTTTTTCTGGTGAGTTTTGATGTTTAGAATTAATCTGCTAACCGTTTCTGTGGCAAATATTTTTTTTTTATTATATATATATAGTTAGGTTAGGTATAGGTTCGGTTAGGTTCAATTAGTTTTTTGTCATTTTTGTTCCAAATCACAAAAAAGTTATTTGCGACATAACTGGTTAGCAGATTAATTCAAAACATCAAAACTCACCAGAAAAAAAAAGTTTCGTCCACCAAAGGAAGTAGTGTTCATTTTGAAATTTACCTTTTTTTTCTCTCTTTTTTTTAAAATATCCCTCTCCCCCAGCAAGCTTGGGGCTGCTGGTAGGCAGGGTTTCTGGTGAAGAGACAATATCCCAAGTGATTTACGAGTAAAGCAAGTACTAACCTCATCAAATAATATCCCAGCTAGGATAGAAACCATAAACTAGAAACCATATCTAGTCCACTCAAAAAAACACAGAAACCATATCTAGTCCACCCAGCCCACCCCAAACAGGGTTTTCACCATTAACCTCATCTAATGATCTCATCTCAACATTAACTTAATCTCATCGCCTACCCAAGAAGCTTATTAATTAACCTAACCTCACCGATTAACAGTGGCGGAACAAGGGGTGTAAAAACGGGGGGGCACCATAGTATACATATACTGTATAGGCTACATATATAGTATATATATATATATATATATATATATATATATATATATATATATATAATATATATATATATATATATATATATTTATATATAGTGTATAATACAGCCTAATATACTATATATAGTCTAAAATATATAATATATAAATATATAACCAATAATATAACCATTGTTGTTGTGGTGACGGAGAAAATTGCGGGCTAAGACGACCCCAACCCTGCCTTAGCCTACACTCGCTGCGCTGTCCTAGGCGGAGCGAAATTTGCTTTCGAAAATGTCCAACTAGCGCTAAGATGGGCTTAGTCCCCTAAGATGGTCTTAGTAGTGTTCGAAAATGCGCCCCCTTATTTCTGGCAAAATGACATCTTCAAAAAGGTGAAGCTCTAATTTTCTTAGAACTTAATATAAACGATATGTATATTTACTATACGTTACAAGTGTGAAATATAGTGGCAAAGTTTCACATCTGAATTATATTGCAGAGTACTACTAATTCAAGGTTATAATTTAAGCTATCATATGGTTACCTTAGGAATCAGCGTGTACATTTTTGTGTAGCTATGTGTATGTGTATGTGTGTGTGTGTGCGTGTTTGTGTGTGAGTAATAGAGCGTTTTCGCGACCGCTCTGGCCCGGTTTGGACTGGACTAGTCCCGGGCTGCCACTGTTTTCGCGAGGCGGATTGGACCGGGCTGGAACGGGCGAGACTGGGCCAGGCCAGCGAGCAGGACCAGGTTGGACTAGTGTGGGGAGAACTGGCGCATGCGCACTACAGTCAGCGGGGAAGACGCCCAGGAGCTACTCGTGCTGCTGATAAGACATGTAACACCATGATGGCCGACCATGGGCCATATTCAAGAATTTTTCTCCACCCGTTGTGTCGGTTTTTGGTATACAAGAACAACATACGACGCGACGCGTCGAGCTCAGGGGTGGAGGTAAAAGTCAGCTGATTCCCGACAACTTGCACATCCCCCCTTCATCCCGCTCTCCACTCATTCCATCGTATTTCTTCCCAGACCATTACAGGAGAGTTTTCAACACAACCGAGAGTGACATTCATACACTGTGAATGCACACGTGTCATCATTAAGGTAAAATCAGG
>JACEEZ010009260.1:0-5000 GCA_016584305.1 Chionoecetes opilio | reverse complement strand
TCCAGGGCCAGGCTGGTGGACGTAAGTGTTTGCACACACTCACACACAAAATATTGTTACACCCTCGGACTGCCATACCTCCACCTTTCCCATCGTGTGGTAGTCCGTCCGTCCTAACCACCCAACCATCGCCCTGCTACTCGGGAATCACTCGGTACCTCTGAGCGCTATTGGACTCCCGTTCGGTACCCTGCTCCATGACTCGACTACGCCTGGGTGAAACAAGCCGGGCTTCATTAGGAGTCAACCAGGAGACCTCTGAATTCTGGGTCAGTCCGTCTCAACCTGACCACGGCTGAGCGAGGATCTCCTCTCCTGGTGGGATTCGTGAGCCAAAACCTCTCATAGTATAAGCAAGTTGGCCTTTTGACGTATTAATTACACTGGGGAACAAATTTTTGTTGAGTTAGGTCTGACACTTGTTATTAAGTAATTTTTGGGTGCTGAATCCAAAACTAATCTCAGTTTTTCTCTATCACGTCAAGTTTTTGAACTGTAGGATTTTCGTTTTCTTAAAAAATATGAAAAATACTGTACATAACAGTAACAGTGCTTATTTTATAAAAAGTTGCAAATGTTAACATACAATGAAAAATGAAAGAAATAGGCGAAAAAATGTTTATTTAACATTATCATTTTTAAAAAGGAAAAGGCTATAATTGTGCAGGTTAAGGAAAAAAATTTACGTTGTAGTTTGTCTGGAGTGTTCAATTTGGGGGACTATCGCGTTTGAGTCCAACAATGTACCCATAATATGCACATCCTTTACCCGGGTAACTTTCTCCAAACCTTCAAATTTTGGTGAAATCGTTCACCTGTCGTCGCTAGCAGCCCCAAGTTTTTCCCGGAAAGGGGGCAAGATGGCTATGCAAAAAATGTACTTAATATCATGTTAACCCAAGCGCTTTGAGCTCACCAATAGTTTTGAACAATTTCTGTGAAATTTACTTGCCGTGTTTTTCCAAAAATTTCTTGACGAGTCTTTGATGAACCCAAACACTTTCAAGGTGAATAGTACCGTTAAAAATGTTATCTTTGTGAGCTGTCGAATTTGTGGACCATCAAAACACCGGCCTTGATTTTTTAAAATTGACAGTAGGAAATCCAAATGATGATTAAAAACGTGCCATCAGTGAAAATGTTTAAAAAATGTTTCATGGACCTATTTTTAGTGCAGAGGTGGGAAATTATTTTTTTCCGTCAGCAAGTGGCTCATGTACAAGTTGGGATCTTCAGGTTTAAGACAGATCTCGGGGCCAATTCGTCTAAACCCCAAATGTTCTCTCGAGCTCCTACCCAACATACAGAGAAAGCAGGGATATTTTGTGTATCCACTTTGTGACCAAAAAGGAAAGGAACCATTTAAGGAAAAACACAGAAATCCAATGTGTTGTATATTGCAATAACTAAAATGACCCCTTTTTACATCTCCAATTTTCACGAAGAAGACCGAATGCCCAATGGGGACTGCGCCAAAAAAAATTTGCCTTTGGTAGAAGGAACCTTCAAGCTCCGCTTTGAGTATCAATAAAAAATCGCCTTTCTTTTGGATTGTAGTTTAAACCCCTAATTCCTTCAGTAACCAGGAATGTTAGGGCAAAACCCCAAAAACCCTGGCACTTCGAAAGTACTGCAGAAATGTACTTTCTTGTTCGAAAGTATGATACCTTCACCCTTGTTCAAGATTTTTTTTCCTTCAGCTTGATGCTAGTTTTCGAAGCTTTTGGATGGGCCCAAAATAGTGTAAATCATTCAACTCGTGCGATAAAACCCCCTAGAACGAACCCTCGTAAAGTCAAAATTGCTCATTGTGCACGCTTCTTCAACACACCAGATCTTCAGAGGAGGTAGTTTTTCGAAAACTGGCACTGGAAATTTTAGTGAAGAGGCATTGGCTTATAGGCGGTGATTAGGAATTTATTTTACTTTTTTTTTTCTTGTTAAATCCCGATGTTTTCACTAAACAAAAAAACACGTGGGAAGAAACTTTTGCTTCGCCAAAACATGGGGTACAAATGCCAACTTTTACGTGCCTTTTTTCCCCAAACCGTAATTTTCCACACATGCTTGCACATTTGTGAGGGGGCCCTAGCTTTCTTGATCACCAAGTTTCACTTTAAAATATGCGAAATATGCTTGTTTGACAAATACGCTGATGTTGCCCTTGCTGGAATGGGAAAAATACCCCAAAATATAGCAGAAGGGGTCAGGGTTGTTTTGGAATTTTCGACGAGACGTAGAGGAGCAGAAGACAAACAAAAGAAAATAATTTCCGTTTAAAAAAACACTAAATGGAATAGTTTTAAAACTTTGAAAAAAAACAAAAAATGATAAAACGAAATGAAATTTCAATGGATGTTGTTACAAAGGTTTAAAAGAAAACCCTAACAAATCCTCCCAATTCCTACTATCCCAGCTTTTTGTTTGAGATATTTTAAGTAGACCTATTGGGGGGTGCACACCCTCTCACCGCACGCCAATTTTAACCACAAAACAAGTTGCCCCCCAAGCTCTCCGATGAGTAAATCGTAATCCCGCTGGCAAGTTTTATACAGCTCACAAGTGGAAAAATTGCTTATTGGAGGGGAAGTTGGAGAAAAAAATTTACGTGCTAGAAAAAAAAAAGACTACAGATTTTGGGAAACAGCAGCCAATTTTAGTCTAAAAAAGCCAAAAATCCCAACTCAACAATTTTTTTTCTTCAAATGTTTTCCCCCGTGTTATTATTCATTTAACTTTTTGTTTGGTGACTTTTTTTAATTTTCATTTCATTAGCTTTTGTTTTTATTTATCTTGTAATTGTAAGGTTTTTTTTTAAATATATAAGTTTTTTTAAAGACAGCTTTCCATTCCTTTCACCCAATGTTGGTTTGTGACCCCCTAGATCACAGTACGTAAAAAAATAATATATATATATATATATTATTTAATTATATATATTATATATAAAAATTTTTATATATTATATATATAATATATTTTTAATTAGTGAGGACCCAAAATTCGCTTCGCATTCGTAATTGCGAATATTCGCATGTTTTTTTCAATATTCACATTCGCATTCGCACTCCCACTCGTAGTTGTTTGCGAATATTTTGCCCAAATCAATAAACTTACAAAAATATGAAGAGAAAAAAAACAAGTGAACATAATATTACACAAGCAAACATAAAAACGGTGGACCCTCCAACTGAGCAGCTTCACACCACTGGGTTACAGGCAGTGGATGCCGATCCTCCCATTGACGAAAGCGCACCCTCTCTTGACGAAGTCAGAGAGGCTGTAGCAAAGTTGAGGGGTGGAATGGCAGCTGGTGTTTGTAATATCAGTGCGGAGCTCCTCAAAGCTGGGGGTGAGGCCATGATCCACGGGTTGCATGCTGTCCTGACTGCCGTGTGGCAATCAGGTACCATTCCTCCTGACTGGAAAAGGGGGCTGGTCGTCCCTATCTGGAAAGGGAAAGGGGACCGTCAGGACTGCAACAATTACCGCGGTATTACACTGCTCAGCGTACCAAGCAAGGTGCTTGCCCATCTATTGCTGACACGGATTCGCAGCCATCTGGTGAAGCATCAGAGACCTCAGCAGTCTGGGTTCACGCCTGGTAAGTCAACAACGGACCGTATCCTAGCGCTTCGTGTCCTGGTGGAACGCCGACGTGAGTTTCGACAGGGGATGCTTGCAGCCTATGTTGATCTCAAGAAGGCGTTTGACTCAGTGCATCGTGAGTCACTCTGGGATCTTCTGCGACTTCGAGGGATTCCTGCAAGGACTATTGGTTTGATAACTGGTTTGTATTCTGGGACTGAGAGTGCTGTGAAGTGTGGGGCAGGTGTATCCGGCTTCTTTCCTGTGAATACAGGAGTGAGGCAAGGGTGCGTCCTTGCCCCATCACTTTTCAACGCTTGTATGGACTGGGTATTGGACAAGGTTGTAGATCAAAGTGATTGTGGAGCATCCGTTGGCAACACCAAGATCACTGATCTTGTTTTTGCCGATGATGCAGTAATCTTTGCTGAGTCGCTGGAGGTCCTGGTGAGGCTCTCGAGGCGCTGCACGAGGAGGCAAAGCCTTGGGACTTGAGGTCTCCTGGCTCAAGACCAAGGTCCAGGTGTTTGGAGACTTACTAGATGAAGCAGTACAGTCTGTTCATGCGTGTGGCGAGGACATTGAGATCTTGGAAAGTTTTACATACCTTGGTAGCGCAGTCCATAATGACGGCGGGTCACGTCAAGAAGTCTTATGGCGGATTGGCATAGCCCACGGTGTTATGGACTCGCTCAGCGGGAGTATTTGGCGCTGTCGGTACCTGTGCAGGAGGACAAAGATCCGGATCTTCAAATCGCTTGTGATCCCTGTCTTACTCTATGGTTGTGAGACATGGACACTAAATAGTGACTTGAAGAGACGAATCAATGCCTTTGGTAATAAGGGCCAGATTGTCAAATGTTCTCTTCCGTGAAGAATGTCGTCGTCACGTAATTGGGAGCGTCAAACTGTTCTGAGCCGCGAAGGATATCGTCGCCGCGGTGAAGGTAAACAAACGAAGACATCGCACAGACCATGTCTTCACCATTCCTCGCGTGCGATGAGATTTCTCTGTACTTTTCATCCCATTAAGAGGTAAGATGAGCACATTTCCCTGACTTTATGTTACTTTTAGCTGTTTAATGACGAATGAACCTTTGTGCGTAATAAACAGAGTGGTGTACAAGCCTTATTATTGAGAGTAGAGTATGCCAAAATATGCTTGCGCTCAGATTTCCTCTGTACTTTTCATCCCATAAGGGTAGATAAGCACATTTCCTGACTTTAGTTACTTTTAGCTGTTTAATGACGAAATGAACCTTTGTGCGTAATAAACAGAGTGGTGTACAAGCCTTATTATGAGAGTAGAGTATGCCAAAATATGCTTGCGCTCAGATTTCCTCTGTACTTTTCATCCCATTAAGAGTAGAAAGTAATTTCCCGACTTTATGTTACTTTTAGCTGTTAATGAC
>JACEEZ010009259.1:375000-380532 GCA_016584305.1 Chionoecetes opilio | reverse complement strand
CCCAACCAAACCCCCAAACCAAAAAAAAATTTCCCCTCCCCCCCTTACCTTTGGTTTTCCCCCCCCCGGGGCAATCCACCCAAAGCGCCGCCCTCCCCCCCCCCTAAAACCCCGAGGTTTTTCTTCCCTCAGCGGGGCACACGCAACACGCCGCCCCCCACCCCTTACCCCCCGAAAAAACACAACACCCTCCCCCCCCCGAACACCAAACACCCTCCCGCCTAGGGAATCCCCGCCACTGCCCCCCCGAAATTCCGGGGGGGGGGGGCAACACCGAACACCTTCCCGCCGCAACACCGAACACCCCCCCGCCCGCAACACGAAACACCCTCCCCCCCGCAACCCCGAACCCCCTTCCCCGCCCGCAACACAAACCCCTTCCCCCCCCCCTTCCCCCCGAAACACCGAACACCTTCCCGCCCGCAACCCCGAACACCTTCCCGCCCGCAAACGAAGACCCCCCCGCCCGCAACACCGAACCCCTCCCGCCCGCAACAAAACAAAACCCCCTCCCGCCCGCAACACCGACACTTCCCCGCCCGCAAAACGAACACCCTCCCCCCCCCGCAACACCGAACCCCTTTTCCCGCCCGCAACACCGAACACCCTCCCCCCCGCAACACCAAAAACACCTCCCCCCGCAACACCGAAACCCTCCCCCCGCAACACCAAAACACCTTCCCCCCCGCAACACCGAACACCTTCCCCCCCGCAACCCCAAACACCTTCCCGCCCGCAACACCGAACACCCTCCCGCCCGCAAAAAAAAAAAACCCACCCCCCCGCAACACCGAACCCCCTCCCCCCCCCCAACACCAAAACACCCTCCCGCCCGCAACACGAACCCCCTTCCCGCCCCCCCAACACCGAACACCCTCCCGCCCGCAACACCGAACACCCTCCCGCCCGCAACACCGAACACCCTCCCGCCCAACAACCGAACACCTTCCCCGCCCGCAACACCGAACACCTTCCCGCCCCGCAACACCGAAACACCCTCCCCCCCGCAACACAGAACACCCTCCGCCCACAACACGAACACCCTCCCGCCGCAAACACCGAACACCTTCTCGCCCGCAACACCGAAACACCCTCCCGCCCGCAACACCGAACACCTTCCCGCCCGCAACACCGAACACCCTCCCGCCGCAACACCGAACACCTTCCGCCCGCAACACCGAACACCCTCCCCCGCAAACACCGAACACCCTCCCGCCTGCAACACCGAACACCTTCTCCGCCCGCAACACCGAAACACTCTCCGCCCGCAACACCAAACACTCTCCCGCCCGCAACACCGAACACCCTCCCGCCCGCAACACCGAACACCTTCCCGCCCGCAACACCGAACACCTTCCCGCCGCAACACCGAACACCCTCCCGCCCGCAACACCGAACACCCTCCCGCCCGCAACACCGAACACCCTCCGCCCGCAACACCGAACACCTTCCCGCCCGCAACACCGAACACCTTCCCGCCCGCAACACCGAACATCCTCCCGCCCGCTACACCGAACACCTTCCCGCCCGCAACACCGAACACCCTCCCGCCCGCAACACCGAACACCCTCCCGCCCGCAACACCGAACACCCTCCCGCCCGCTGATCGCTGATGAGGCGTCGGCTGATCTCAGGGTAGTCCTTGTCGCCATAGGTGGCTCGTTCTCTAACACATAGTAAGAGCTTCTCGTGAGCACTGGGACTCTCAACTAAAGTATCTGTAGTTGATGTTTGGCAAATGATGCACAAGGAATAATCAGTGTCTAGTCTGGCAATTTTCTCTGGAGGACGTACAGTTTGTGTTGTCTGTTCCATCCTAATGATGCCAAAGTGATCCAATGGATTCTGAAAGCATTTGTTAGGGATTGCAGAGGGAGAAGTTAGACCGTCACCACATATATATCAGGATTGGGTATCAATGTTTTTTAATGTGGACTACGTTCTATCAACTATGAGGACAAGTTCTGTTCTTGTGTCGCAGCTGCCACTTCATCTGAAAAGAGAAGAATGTTATTTTTTAATATCATCAGTTAATATAGAACACAGTATACATAGATTAAATATAAAATATGCCATTCTGTATCATTGTATGCTCTCCCACATATCTGAAAAAAAATGGAAATAAATATGTTTAAAGTACTGGTTACTATATGGCTGCATGCTAACTTTAAAGGGAATAACCATGGTAAGATGGCCAAGTGATAAGTTTTATTAACATATATCATCGCAGAAGCAGTAAAGTAGTATTTATGACCTTTGTAGACAAAATAATACATGAAAATTGAGAAATGTCTTATAATGAACACAATTCATAAATTAGGGGGTAGGGTTACATTTTGGGGAACATTTCATTAAATTATCAAGCAATTGGTATGTAGAAAATATAATATATAATCAGTAATAATATACCTAAGTAATAATATTATTTATTGGCATATAAGTTATTGCAATTTTGATTTTTTTTTTTTTTAGTGAAGTGCGGCAAGTGAAACCAAAATCAAAATATGGTAACAAAAACTAGATTTTCAGTGCTATTTTGAAGATTTGTCCCATATACCAACAATTAAACACTTTATTTGCATGTAGTGTTCCCTTGTGGTCAGTCTGATACCAAATATGACCATATTGGAGCATAACTAAAGGAATAGTATGGAATTTTATTACTTTTTAGGCGTCGGAAAATAGCGATTTGATCGAAATCATTAAATGTGTCAAATATATATGACCGCACCATTTCCCAGAGTGCCACCAAGCTTTTTATGAAGCACTAGGGTCCCCTTGAAGCAATTAGCATAGTGGTTTGCTTTCATACCAATAATTCCCACGGGACTATATTTTGTGCAAGACGCTGCTGGACTATATGGAAACTAAAGGGAATTTTGTAGCATTATAGAGTAATTTTAATGTAGACTGAGTAAACTGTGAATGTTGTCATGATTTGCACGAGAAGAGGGTTGATTTTCTCCTCTTATTGATGTGTTGCTTACTTTCTTGCTTTCTTGATTAATTTTTTGTATATAGCTGTGTCTTTCCTCTTTACTTTAATTCAATTGTTTATATTTCTATTTTTTTCTTACGATCTTCGTAGATTCATTCATTCGATTCTTACCTACTGTTTATCTTTATCAATTTATGTGTTTTTCTGCTTCTTATTTTTGTATTTAGTCAAGAAAATATTGCTAGATAGAAATGTAAATAAATGATATACTGATTGTGGTCAAATAATAATATTTTTTAATCAATATTTTCTACCGTTCTTTCTTTATGCTTCTTTCACATGTCAATTAATTTTATTTTCCTTCCATTCTTCATGTATCCCCACCACCATATCTCTCTCTCTCTCTCTCTCTCTCTCTCTCTCTCTCTCTCTCTCTCTCTCTCTCTCTCTCTCTCTCTCTCTCTCTCTCTCTCTCTCTCTCTCTCTTCTCTCTCTCTCTCTTACTCAAAAAATGCTCAAATTTTGATAAATATGTTCCATAGTTACTACTTCTTTTCCACAATCAATAAACCAACACGTGTAACTAGAAATTCGGCCACAATCATTGATCATATCTGGACTAATAATTTTGATAATTATTTAACAAGTGGGATAATATTTAACTCAATTAGTGATCATTTCCCTATTTATAGCTATTTTTCAGTAGTCAATGATAGTTATACTTCCAACACAGTGACTTTCACAAAAAGAAAACTAGACATTGAAAAAATATATGATTTCAAAGATGACTTAGCAAAATTTAACTGGAATACAAATGCATTGGATTGTGATGTGAATGATCTTTTTGATAAATATATGAATAGGTTTTTAGAATTGTACAATAAGCACTTTCCATTGAAAACAACAAAAATCAAAGAAAAGCATCAAGGCAAACCATACATTACACCACCTATTAAAAAGTTGATCAAACAACGGAATAAACTACAAAAGCTATATGCAAAATGGCCTTTAACATATAAAAAATACTTTTAAATCTTTTAGAAATAAATTGACGGCAACAATAAGAACAGCAAAAGAAAATTATTATAAAACTAGATTTACAGATCATGCTGGGGATCCTAAAAAAATATGGGACATAATCAACAACCTACTGGGTAAAAATAAAACTAGGATATCACCTTCTTTTCTTGTCAATGGCAATACAATCACTGATAATCAAAATGTGGCTAGGTCATTTAATAATCATTTCAGCAGTATAGGTAGCACACTTGCTAATAACATTCAAGATACACAAGAGCCATTTAACATATATCTTCCAGAACCACTCCCTTTTTCTTTTTATTTAAGACCTACAACACCAGCTGAAATAAAAACAGTAATTGCAAATATGAAAGTTACATCTCCTGGCCATGATGAAATAAATATGAAAATAATAAAAGAATGCTCTGAAATAATTTCACCATTCTAGTATTCATTATAAATAAATCATTTCAAGAGGGTACCTTTCCAGATCGAATGAAAATTGCTCGAATTGTCCCTTTTTTCAAGAAAGGTGACAATTCTTTAATGCAAAATTATAGACCAATTTCAATATTGCCAAGCTTTAGTAAAGTTTTTGAAAAAGTAATGGTAATGAGATTAATGGGTTACCTCTCAAAACACTCAATTTTAACTCCAACTCAACATGGATTCCGTCCCCAGTTTTCCACTGAATTAGCAGTCTACCATATCTGTCAGAACATTTACAATACACTGGACAATAAAATGCTACAAATAACAGTTTTTTGTGACCTCACAAAAGCATTTGACACAATTTCTCACACAATCTTATTACACAAATTATCTATCTATGGAATACGTGGTAGTGCTCACAACTGGTTTCAAAAGTTATTTAAGTCATAGAAAGCAATATACATCATATAATAATACATCATCTCCTTATAATGACATCACATGTGGAGTACCCCAGGGTTCAATTCTTGGTCCTGTGCTTTTTTTAATATACATAAAAGACATCATTCGTAGCAGTAATAAACTTGAATTCATACTTTTCGCTGATGATACCACAATCTTTATTACAGGCCACAATCTTGAAAATATTACAATACATTGAAAGAAGAATTAAATAAAGTTTCAAATTGGATTAAGAGCAACAAATTAACTTTAAAATATTAATAAAACTTGCTTTATGGTCTCCAGTCCCCTTATGACTCAGCCAGTACACACACAAATAAAGATAAATAATCTATCATTACATGAGGTTTTCGAATTTAAATTTCTAGGGATATATATAGATAGTAAGTTGAAATGGAAAGAACATATTGATATGGTGAAATCTAGGATATCGTTATACACAGGCATACTTTACAGACTAAGGCACTATTTTGAATGTAAATGTTTACTACAAGTTTATTTTACCCTAATATATCCACATCTTTTATATTGTTCATCTTTATGGGGAGGTGCCTATAAAACCTTCATTGACAGCCTCTTTATTAGTTCAGAAAAAGTTGTTACGTGTTATGTTCTTTTAAAAATCGTTTATGACCATACCATCAGTATTTCCGAGACTTCAAGTTATTAAAGCTTCCAGA
>JACEEZ010009259.1:365000-372500 GCA_016584305.1 Chionoecetes opilio | reverse complement strand
AGAGAGAGGAAGAGGAGAGAGAGGAGAGAGAGAGAGAGAGAGGAGAGAGAGAGAGAGGAAGAGAGAGAGGGAGAGAGAGGAGAGAGAGAGAGAGAGAGGAGAGAGAGAGAGAGAGAGAGAGAGAGAGAGAGAGAGAGAGAGAGAGAGAGAGAAGGACAGATACGAATCTCCTCTTACTATCTCTATTCTCATTTTCAATCCAAAGTTGGCTGTTGCGTATATGTGCGCAACGACATCACTTGCTCTCGTGCCCACGGTCTTGAATCTTCCGAACTTTCTACCATCTGGCTTCGACTTCAATGTCACTCGCATACTAAATTTATCTGTGCTGTATATCTCTCACCTAACTCCTCGGACTATGTAAAATTCTTCGACTATTTAACATCAAAAGTGGAGCACATCTCATCTCATTTTCCTTTAGCAGAAATTTCCATTCTTAGGGATTTCAATGTTCACCACCAGCATTGGCTATCATCTTCTTTCACTGACCAACCTGGTGAACAAGCCTACAGCTTTTCTATCCTCCAAGACCTAGAGCAGCTGGTGCAGAACCCTACCCGTATTCCTGACCGCCTTGGAGACACGCCCAACATTCTTGATATTTTCCTAACTTCTAACCCTTCTGCTTACTCTGTAAAACTATTCTCTCCGTTGGGTTCCTCCGATCACAATCTTATTTCTGTAACCTGTCCTATCGCTCCGGTGCCGCCTCGGGACCCACCTAAGCGGAGGTGCTTCTGGCATTTCAACTCAGCTAAGTGGGAAGACCTAAGGCAGTACTACTCTGATTTTCCATGGAATGATTACTGCTTCCATGTCAGAGACCCATCTCTTTGTGCAGAGCGTATAACTGAGGTCATAGTCTCTGGCATGGAGGCGTACATTCCACACACTTTCTTTAATCCTAAAGCCCGTCAACCTTGGTTTAACTCTGCTTGTTCTCATGCTGTCCGAGATAGAGAGACGGCTCACAGACGGTACCGTAACCATCCATCTCCTGAAACTCATGCCAATTATAGTTCTGCCCGTAATCATGCCAAATCTATACTTCAACTTACCAAAAACTCCTTCATTCATAGAAAATGTCAAAATCTTTCTGAATCAAATTCCTCTCGTGAATCTATTTCTATCTGTCTCATCTATTTCTAAAGCTGAACTCTTCGCTCAAACCTTTGCTGAAAATTCCACTATGGTGGATGAAGGGCTTGTTCCTCCTTCTCCTCCACCCTCTGACTATATTATGCCTGTTATTAAGATCCTTCGTAATGATGTTTTTTTGCCCTTTCTGGCCTAGATCCTCGGAATGCTTACGGTCCTGACGGAGTCCCTCCTATTGTTTTCAAAAACTGTGCTTCTGTGCTTGCACCCTGCCTGGTCAAACTTTTCCGTCTTTGTCTATCTACTTCCACCTTTCCTTCTTACTGGAAGTTTGCTCACATCCAACCTGTTCCTAAGAAGGGTGACCGTTCTAATCCTTCAAACTACCGTCCTATAGCTTTGACTTCCTGCCTTTCTAAAGTTTTTGAATCTATACATAATAAGAAGATTCTTAAGCATCTATCTGCTCACAATCTTCTATCTGATCGTCAGTACGGCTTCCGTAAAGGGCGATCTACTGGCGTTCTTCTAGCTTTCCTAACTGAATCTTGGTCATCCTCCTTTAGGAGTTTCGGTGAAACTTTTGCTGTTGCCCTTGACATATCAAAAGCTTTTGATAGAGTCTGGCACAAATCTTTAATTTCCAAACTACCCTCATTCGGTTTCTATCCTTCTCTCTGTACCTTCATCTTAAGTTTCATTTCAAACCGTTCTATTGCAGCTACTGTAGACGGACATTGTTCTTCTCCTAAATCTATCAATAGTGGTGTTCCTCAGGGTTCTGCACTATCACCCACTCTCTTTCTATTATTCATTAATGATCTTCTAAGTCTTAACTCAAAGCCCTATCCACTCCTATGCTGATGAATCTACCCTGCATTTTTCAACGTCGTTTATTAGACGTCCAACTCAACAGGAACTAAGTGATTCACGGAGAGATGCCACCGAGCGCCTAACTTCTGATCTTTCTATAATTTCTGTTTAGGGCAAAGCAAACCTTGTTTTGTTCAATGCCTCAAAAACCCAATTTCTTCACCTATCTACTCGACAAAACCTACCAGATAACTATCCCCTCTTCTTCAATGACACTCAACTATCTCCTTCTTCTACAATGAACATTCTAGGACTATCCTTTACTAAAAATCTGAACTGGAAATCTCACATCTCATCTCTTGCTAAAACAGCTTCTAAGAAGTTAGGTGTCCTGTGGTGTCTGTGTCCTTTTTTTTCTCCCTCCCAGTTGCTTGCTCTGTACTTATCCGCCTTATCCGCCTATGTATGGAGTATGTCTCACATGTTTGGGGAGGATCCACGCATACAGCTCTCCTGAACAGGATTGAGTCAAAAGCTTTTCGTCTCATCAACTCCCCTCCTCTGACTGTCTGTCTTCAATCTTTAAATCACCGCCGCAGTGTTGCTTCTCTTGCTATCTTCTACCGTTATTTTCATGCTCACTGCTCTTCTGAAGTTGCTAACTACATGCCTCCCCCCCTCCCGCGGCCTCGCTGCACAAGACTTTCTACTCATTCTCATCCCTATTCTGTCCATCTTCCTAATGCAAGAGTTAATCAATATCTTTACTCTTTCATCCCTTTCACTGGTAAACTCTGGAACTCTCTTCCTGTTTCTATTTTTCCACTTTCCTACGACTTAAATCTTTTCAAGAGAAGAGTAACAAGACACCTCCCGAACTAAATTGGCCCCCCCCCTCTTTTTTTATTTTATTATCTTACTGTCTTTTTTATAGGGACTGGCAACTAAGCGGGATTTGTGTTACCTATTTATGTTGTGCCCTTGGCCAGTCCTTTGTGATGTAAAAAAAAAAAATTAAACCTTAGATTTCAGAACCTAAACTATCTAAACAATAAATTACCGATGACCGGTTTTTTTCTTTTTGTGTATTCATCTAGTTGTATTTTACAGGGGGAGATAGTTGATATGGAGACGGGGCCATACGAGCGTAGCTCGTATGGCCCCGTCTCCATATCAACATTTTTATCATTCATCCTTAGTGCTTAGTGTTGGCCGAAGCCACCACCCCGGGAGGCGGGTCACAAACCCCCGGCTAACACCCGGTACCCATTCACTGCTGGGTGGACAGGGGCTCGGGTTTTAAGAAGACCGCCCGTCTGTCTTCGCTCCGCCCGGGGATTGAACCCGGGACTTCTCAGTTATGAGCCGAGCGTGCTAACCTTTACACTACGGAGTTCCCTACTCCTGTGTGTGTGTGTGTGTGTGTGTGTGTGTGTGTGTGTGTGTGTGTGTGTGTGTGTGTGTGTGTAGGTGTAGGTGTAGGTGTAGGGGTGTAGGTGTAGGTGACCATGCAATCTAGAAATCCGCAACTTTGACATCACGAATGTAAACGTACAATGAACCGAACCCCACACTGACAGCGGGCCTTGATTTACCAGGAAGAAGGACTGATAAGAGAGGAACTGACAAAAGTACCTTGATTGTTATAAAAAAATAAATGCATAGTTTCAAAAGTTACCAAATGTCGTATGGTCAATTTGGTCCCGAATATGTGAATGAGCCAAAGTCAGGTAATGGTAACAACATCTAAACTTTATCAATAAGTCAAAGTCTTTCACAGTTAGCCAGCCTTCAAAACTTTAAAGAAAAATAACCTAAAAAGTTCCTTCGGGGTTGAAAAATTATCTGACTTTGAAAACAGAAATGAACTTGTGAATAATATAAGACGGCCTTTGCCTCTCTAATTACTGTGCTGAAACCAATGCCAGGAGCTATTACTAAACTTTTCGTCCCTGACTTACTAAGGGGCGATAAAACATGCACGACAGTTTAAAGCACAGAATACATTGGTGAGTAGCAAGTAGTTAAATATATTTCACCTGATAACCTTTTACTTAATTCAGTGAGACTATTTTTGTATCCTCTCTGCACTAAAAGTCATCATGCTGAAATGAAAACTGTTTCACCATCGGAATAGCGACCCCATATTATAGAATGCATTGACTTTTCCGTGTTGCTTCTATTTTCAACAGACACTATTTTAGTTCTTTTTTTTCCTTTTTTTTCTTTTTTTTAGGGGGGGGTTGGGGTTAGGGAAGGGGGAATTGTTTGCTGAAAGTCAAGGATTAAAAAAATAAAACATTAGAAACCTCCACAGGGTAGGAATAGAGATAGAAGATATATAAGGACTAAGAGATAGGAATCACTTATATTTGCTTCACTTTAGGTCACACTACTATACAAAATAAAAACAAATCTCACTTTCGTCGTTTAGGAATTTAACACAAAACTGACGAGACAAAGACATGTTTGGTAAAGAATAACCTCTCCACATTTACATAACAAAGCTAAATGTTTGCAGTGATTTTACAGAAGGTGACGTTATCGAAACAGAAACAGGAAAAGGTGTAGAAACAACACAGTGTATGAAGGGCTTGAGTCTTGAATCCACGAAAGGTTTATACAAGTTTGATCTAAATTCAGCTCGACTAAAGTATTTTGAGTGGAAGACAATTGTTGGGAGTCATTTCGTATAATAACCATTAATCTTATAGTTATCATTACTAGATCTTTATTGAAAAAAGATATTAAATAATTGAAAATCTCTTACGGAGTTCCGAACGTCAGATATCCAATATACGTACATGGATATAGATAAAAAAAAAAAAATATTCCCATCAAGCTGTTTTGAAGACAGGCACGATAGCCCCATTTATACCACACAATTTATTTACCTACCGTTAAAACCAAAACAATTATTTTAAACACGTATTTTATATTTTTCTTCTGCACGTTCCAGGAAGTCAAGCCTCTCGATACCCGAAGCAACAGATTCAGAAAGAGGCATTACATAGAGGCAATGCGTTTTAACAGGAGTCAATCATGTATAGATATTAATAGTATACAAACACGTATTTGAAAGACCATACTTGTAAACCCTTCATAATAACCCACGATCATTAATCAGAAAACCTCTTCTTTAGCCATCATTGAGAGAGAGAGAGAGAGAGAGAGAGAGAGAGAGAGAGAGAGAGAGAGAGAGAGAGAGAGAGAGAGAGAGAGAGAGAGAGAGAGAGAGAGAGAGAGAGAGAGAGAGAGAGATGAGATCAAAACGTTTATTGTGAATAATGTACACATTATACATCTATAATAATATAAGCGAAAGTGTGTGTGCGTGTGCGTGTGTGTGTGTGTGCGTGCGTGCGTGCGTGCGTGCGTGCGTGCGTGCGTGCGTGTGGGTGGTATAGGTTCCGCCCCCCGTGGCGGAATCCCATCATATGGCACATTTTTGGAACCAGGTTGACCAGGGGAAGGTTTTAAGCCCACTTACGGGATGATCCGATCACTTTTTTCTTTCTTTTTTTTAGTAGCCTATTAGCGAGAATTGTGGGGAAAAAAAGTGGGTTGCGAGAATTGAGGAAACCTTGATGTAGGGTGATGGGTAATGGATGAGTGAATGGGTGGGGTGATGGGTAATGGGTGTGGGGTGATGGGTGAGTGAATGGGTGGGGGGTGATGGGTGATGGGTGAGGGAATAGATGGGGGGTGATGGGTAATGGGTGAGTGAATGGGTGTGTGGTGATGGGTAATGGGTGAGTGAATGGGTGGGGGGTGATGGGTAATGGGTGAGTGAATGGGTGAGTGAATGGGTTGGGGGTGATGTGAATGGGTTGGCGTTAATACATACATTTCTACATCCATGATTTCAGGAAAGTTAGAAGGGGCTATCTGGAGAGTCTCCAGATAGCCGGGAGACTGTGTTTGGTGGGCCGAAGGCCCACCAATAGCCCTCCGCAGGAGCTAGCCAAAAAGTCCGCCCGGAGGGCGGCTTTGCGGCAAGTAATACATATATAATTAAGGGTACAAAATAGACAAAGGGCGCACCCCCCATGCAGGTTGCATGGGAAGGATTGCCATGATTAATGAAGTTAGATAGTAACATTGTTAATTACATTTAGATATGCATATACAAAAGACTATGTTATGTTACATAATATATATATATATATATATATATATATATATATATATATATATATATATATATATATATATATATATATATATATATATATATAATATATATATATATATATTTATTTATTTATTTATTAAGTCCTTTATGAGGCATTGGCAAAGTTTGGGTGACTGTTTTTGACTTGGATAAGGTTACATGGTTGTAGATAATAGTGCAGCAGCCCAGCATAGGAGGCATTGGCACAGCTGCCTCTAAAAAAGATAATTTCTTGACATTCCATTACATAATGGCGGAGTGTGTGCTTCTCTTCTGTTTTACACAGGTTACATTTTTTCATATTGATGTTGTCACTGCCAGCTACCTCCCACATGTACTTATACCCTAACCTTAGCCTACTATAACACACCTGCTGGCGCCAAGTAATTAGTCCATTTTGTATGTAGTGGGGTTGACACCCTTTTGTTAAGTCCATATATGTAGTGAGAGAAACAGACTGACCGAGCATGCTGTCAATATGTCTCTTATTGTACGTTTCCATTTTCGCACACAATTCTGTTTTTAGACGGCCTAGGGACAGAGGGAGCGGAAACCCAACACCATCCTTAGACGTAGCACTGTTGGCGAGTTCATCTGCACGCTCGTTACCCGCTATCCCACAGTGTGATGGGGACCATATAAAGTTCACAGTTCTGTCCTGACTCGTTATTTTATACACAAGTTTAATAATTCTGTTCACGAGGACGGTGTGAAGAAGGTTCCTGGATGTTATCGACTGTAGGGCAGTCGTGCTGTCAGAGGCAATGATGACGTCTCCGGCCTCTCGCTTGACTGCTGCCAGAGCCGCTGCTATCTCGAGAAGCTCCGTTTGGGTCGAGGAGCAGCCATCAGACATTCGGATGCTTAGCGCCCGGTGTTCACCCCGGCTTTCTCCCTTGTAGTACACGACCCGGCCCCCGCACGCCCGTCCTTATGCAGCGACCCGTCGGTGTACAGGATATTGAAACACTCAGGGAGGGCATTCAATCTACTAAGGAAGTCCTGCCTCATCAGCTCACATGGTACATTACACTTCTTAACCTTGATGGCAGAATAGGACACATTGAAAACTGGCAGTTCCCAGGGTTGGAGATCAACTGGTTTGTGCTCCCTATCATCCATGTATTTATCAAAATTAAATTAACTGAGCAATTTCCTGACTGATGAAACCCAAACATTACACTTTTCTTTCCCCTTAGGATTGAAAAGAGCCTCATATAACTGACCATCATCATTAGTATTTAGTGATCTCATAATTTGGAGAGCTGCCATTTGCTGTATTCTATGTGTGAGAGGTGGTAATCCTATCTCGTGTCTTGCACTATCCTGCTGTGTTGATCTTGGGCACCCTAAAATTATCCTAATTGCTGTATTTTGAATGACTTCGAGTGCTTTAGATTTTCCTTTGTTAAGAC
>JACEEZ010009259.1:360000-362500 GCA_016584305.1 Chionoecetes opilio | reverse complement strand
CTATTGTCGAAGTGAGTAACTAACTATTCTAGGAACATTTCACGATACAGCAGTGTATACAAGGATGAATATTACTTTGATACTATACAAGGAACAGTGATAGGAATGGCACATTTCCTGGACTCTCTTAAAACTAAAACTTCAAATGACTGAAATAACGATTGAAACGATTTGTATATTCTTCTGTAAGATTAGTTAGGGTTCAGGTTCAGCCATCGGTGGCGCTCGACAGCTTGCAGGAGAGCTTGTCGATCGCTCTCGTCCTTGGTGAGGATCTGGGAATAATCAGTGATAAGTTTGATCGCCCGTTCCGCAGGATCATTGGTCCCTGCCAGATGTTGGACGGTCTCCTTGCCCTGGTTGTACGCCTCGTTTTCCTTCCAGCTGAGCACAGGAGATTGGAGAAACGAGGCATCCAACTTCAGTTCCGTGAAGGAGAAAAGTGACTCCTTGGTGACAAGGTCACTCAAAGTGACAAAAAGAAGGATCTTGGGGTGCTGTCGTCCATCGCTTCTTGTCGAGGTCCTTGTCAATGGCCAGCTTCTCCACCATCTTGGTCTTCTCCTCGATCGTGACTTTGTCGCTGAACAAGGCAAGGCCAACAAGGTCCGTTCCCAAGTACCAAAAGTGCCGCTTGAAGGTCTTCACCGTGGCCTCCGAGATCTTTGAGTTGAGGTCTCTGTACTTGTGGAGATCATGGAAGAGAGTGAGATCGTTGAAAGGAGCGTCTGCGGCCAAGGGAGCCTCAAACCAGGCACGGGCGTAGATTAGGATGATGAACACACTCATCTCCTGGAGGCTACGCAGTTCCCTCGGCGTGAGTTCGAACTCGTTCTTGAACATCGTCATCTTGAGCGTGTAGATCGCCTTCGCCATCCATCTCGCGTAGTGGTGAGCTCCTGGTTTGCGGAAGGTGGTGGGAACCTCCCCCTTAATGGCCTTTGCGGTTAGTTCCGCTTACTTTTTATAATCGTCTCTTGTCGTTGCGGCCGCCTTGGCAAGAGCCTCAAGGGTCGTCCTCTTCCATTCGTCATGGTCAGCCAATCGTGGGTCGTTGATGATCGTAGCATTGGCTTTTATGAGAGTGGGCCACTTCTTTTGGAACCGTTTGAATAGTTGAACGTCTGGGCCGGACGTAGCGTCGCCGAAGGTGGCCTTGAAGGCTGAGGCCAGGATGAGCTCATAACGTGGTGGCGGCACGCCAAGTTCAAACAACGGACGACCTAACTTCTGTTCGAGGAGTGTGCAACAGCCAGCATGGACGCCCGTGTTTGAAGCGGTGGTGTCGAAGCAGAGACCTCCAACTCTGTCTTCGAACTTTCCCGTGTCTGATGGTCTCCCCGACTTTGCTGGCCATTGCTTCTCCCGTACGGATGGCAAGGCAGGGATAGCCAGGAGCTTCTCTCCTTCAAGGGACGGACTGGTGACAACGATGGCCAAGCGATCGACATGACCTTGACTTTCTGATCCGGGCAAGAGTTTCCCGTCCCAATGAAGGATGAGAACCGCGTCGTGCTCCTGTACTTGGTTTCGATAATCCTTGACGGCTGCTTCTGCTGTCTCCTTCCGCAACACTTTCCGATGTCGGCGAATGGACGAGGTGGACGGACTCAGCACTCCCTGGTCTGCAGCGATGGCAGAGAAGTGGGCTCCGCGAGAGGTCAACTTGACCCTGTTAGCTGCTGCTGCCACCTCCTTCGTGATCTTCAGCCTTTTCGGACGAGAAGCAGAGGCAGCGGCGCTTCCCCGAGCAGAAGAGTTGGTGTCGGACAAGAAGTTGATGAATCAGCACATTCAGCAGTGGCGGAACTCCCGGTCACCAACTCAATCATCTCTCCCTCTCCAAAGTCTCTGCTAACTCCTTCTCCTTCCTCCTTCTCTCAGCAGCCAAACCTCTCATGTTTCCTAGACTCTTTTGCCATGCTCTCCTTGTCAACAGTACTCATTACCATTTTCCTCTGGCCCCTTTGGTCGTCGAGGAAGTCCTTGTCCTTCTGTTTGAGGTGGATCATGGAGGAAGAAGTGGCAGGGGCTGCGATGTCGAACAGTGACGCCAAGTGTCCCTGGAGGAGGGCGTCGGAGACCTTGTCCCCCTCGGATTGACGTTTTTTCGCCTTCTTACGAACTTCGTACTTCCCGACGAGGGTTTCCAGTTTTTTCATGATTGATCGCAGCGGGACAACAGGAATATGGGCCCGTTCCCAAACTCTGACGACTTCTTCGATGACAGCTTTTCGATTGTCCTTGCTATTCGATCCATGACAAAAGAGTCGCCGCAGAACATCTTCCCCTGTTGGAAGGACAATCTGGCTGAGGGCTTCAAGGGGCTGTGCCAACAAAAACAGCTCAGTCTGTTTCCGAGTTGAACGCGCCATTTTGACCTGAGGACAAAAAGATGATGTTTTTAGTTTACTTCTGGGTTTGACATTATAAATACAGAGCTATATAACAGCAAAAACTACGTCGGGGTATGCACCAAACGAGTTGCCATCGCCAAGAA
>JACEEZ010009259.1:325000-355000 GCA_016584305.1 Chionoecetes opilio | reverse complement strand
TTATTAATAATAAAGATAAAGATGGGGGGATATGCTATGCGCGCGTGGCCTCGGTGCTCATCTCCGTCGCATTAGCCCTGAGCCTGTGGTGGGTGACAATCCGCTGCCCTGGGACACAGGGCTAGTGTGACATCCGGGTTACCACAGTTACCTTCCCCAGGTTTCCCCAGGTACCCATTTATCGCCCAAACCCATGGAGGTAGTATGGGAGGTATCGCCCATACTACCTCCGTGTCCAAACCCGAAAGGAAGGATGAACAGCTGGATGACCTGCACACCGACTGTCCTAGCCGGGTTTCGAACCAGAGCCCGCAGATTGGTAGCTCGGCGCGCTAGCCACTACACCACGGAAGCAGATTATTATTAATGCTTGCCCTAATTATATAATTATTATTATCCCTTCACTTGAAGCAAAACCCGCCGCACATATCTTGGTTGAAGAAGTTAAATAGGGGGTGGGGCCATTGAGGCAAAAACCAATTGATAAAGGGGTGGTAAAAAAGTTAAGAAACACTGTGCTAACCTGTTCGAGGCGTTCAGTAATTGCACGCAATGAACGCACAACAGGAGGCACAGGACGCACCTCAACACATTGGAATCGTCACTGGATGAACATATCCCTAGTATAGAGACGGACTGAAGCCAGGGACGCGTGACCACATCTTTACCTGCTCTTGGTTTATTGTTACGTGAGAGACAAATACCGATGCTAAAGTATCCGAACGCGCAATAACATGTGATTTACCGGTCAATAAGCCGGGGTCACAGGATTTAAGACTCGCAAGAATATCGGCATAAGTTGAATAGCAAGCATTTCTCTTTTCATAAAATGTCTTCCACACTTTTAGTTCCCAAAGTTGGAGGAAAATACCTCATAATTATGGCTCTGGTAACTGCATGTATGTACTTTTACCTGGTGGTTTAGTCTCGAGTCTTTTACGTGGAGTTGAAAGTGTCCTGTGAAGCCTTCGTAAAAGTTGCCTCCTCACTTAAGCTTTTATCTTTTGGGGTTTTTAACTACTAGAACGAAGAGCTACAGACGGAGTTGTTTTTTTCCCTGTTTTGACTTTTTTATGCCCTGTTAATGGATCTTGAATAACTTCGTCGTAGCTTTCAAGAGAGGAGCGACAAGACACCTCCCGAACTAAATTGACCCACCTCCATTTCTTTATTCTCGCAGTCTTCTTTATACTTTATACTTCTTTATTCTTCTTTACTGGCAACTAAACGAGCTTTTTGTTACCTCTTTTTTTGTGTGTGCCCTTGGCCAGTCCTTTGTGATGTAAAATAAATATATATATTTTTCAAATACAGGCAGGTTTATAATGCTGAAGATCCTTACGTCGTGGAATCAGATATTTAACTTTTTATGCCATCCTGAGATAAAATACATGAGAATCAAGTATTTGCAGGTTTTTTAAACACATAATTGATCATTAAAACACTGCAACGCAACACATCATAACTCACTCTTGTCTCATACTCTGTCGTCATCAAGCATTGGGATGACATGGCTTTTTTATAGGTAGCGCTCTCTCTCTCTCTCTCTCTTCTCTCTCTCCCCTCTCTCTCTCTCCCCTCTCTCTCTCTCTCTCTCTCTCTCTCTCTCTCTCTCTTTTCTCTCTCTCTCTCTCTCTCTCTCTCTCTCTCTCTCTCTCTCTCTCTCTCTCTCTCTCTCTCTCTCTCTCTCTCTCTCTCTCTCTCTCTCTCTATGGTGTGTGCGTGCGTACATGAGCCCCTTCGGATTTACGAGTATTACAAGGAAAGGTATGTCAAAGCATTCACCTGATCCGCTGGTCCGTGGGAGGCTGCTCACCGTCATCACTCATTCTAAGTCCTCGAATCCCTAACGATCATTACTGTCCTAACCTCTAAAGTTTGCATCTCATAACTTGTGTACCAGATAGGACTTTATTTATTTTTGTTATTATTATTATTATTATTATTAAAGTCGAATAGCAAGCGAGAGACGACTTCTTTCTGGTGCTGGAAAAAAAGGGGGTCATAGTGTGTGTGTGTGTGTGTGTGTGTCTGTGTCTGTGTCTGTGTCTGTGTCTGTGTCTGTGTCTGTGTCTGTGTCTGTGTAAGTGTCTGTGTCTGTGTCTGTGTGTGTGTGTGTGTGTGTGTGTGTGTGATTCCATGAGGGGCTTTTAGGGTATAGGGCTGTCTCTCACTCCCACTCTCTCTCTATCTCTCTCTCTCTTTTCTGAGTGCTCTGTCCACTCTAACGAATTCCTTTTGGATGTTCTCTCGAGTGTAAGTGAAGCGTCATGGTGGCTGGTCTATCCAAGCGTGATCTTACTGCACCCTCCTCGCTCTTCTTGCAGACAGATAAAAGGGATGGCAGTCCTCACTACTATTTTGACCGATGTTTTGGTGTTCTCAACTGTAGTGGTAGTAGTAGTAGTAGTAGTAGTAGTCATAGGTGGGCGCGATAACGAAAAAATTTATCACGATAACCGATAAATCGATAAAGATAACCTTATCGGCGATAACCGATAATCGATAATTGGCGATAAATTTATCGCCCGATAAGGTGATAACCGATAAATCGATAAATCCAAAATTCCGATACTAGCGATAACGATATTGATATTTTAAATAAAAAATCTTAAATGCTTTAAATCTTTAAATGCTACAACAAATTAGAACGGAAGAAGCACGGGAACATAGGGGAAAAAATCATCAAAGAACGCGTAAAACCGGGAGCGCGCAGGAGCAACATCTCCCCGTCCGACAGCTAGTGAGAGACTGAAGTTGAGCGAACGTTTTGAGAAGACCTGAAGACGTCAAGACGGTTATCTGGGTTTAGACCGTTGTTCGGTTCCCAGCTCGGACCTACCTATTTCTGCCTCCAAGGCACGCGCGGCTCGCCCCTGTGCTAAACTGGAACCAAAAAATAAAATGATCGATTATCGCTAGTTTGGAACCAAAAGTATCGGCGATACCGATGAATCGATAACGCGGGGAAAAAAAATTCGGATAACCGATAACCCGATATCGTTATCGCGATCATTTATCGCGATAACGCCCACCTATGGTAGTAGTAGTAATATTAGTAGTAGTAGTGGTAGCGATTGTGGTACTAATAGGGGCGACGATGGTAGTAATAGCAGTATACATGTAGCTGGTAGTAATAGCAGTATACATGTAGCTGGTAGTAATAGCAGTATACATGTAGCTGGTAGTAATAGCAGTATACATGTAGCTGGTAGTAATAGCAGTATACATGTAGCTGGTAGTAATAGCTGTATACATGTAGCAGTACGTATTGTTGGTAGAGGTGATAGTAGTAGTTGTAGTAGTAGTAGTAGTGGTAGCGATTGTGGTACTAATAGGGGCGACGATGGTAGTAATAGCAGTATACATGTAGCAGTACGTATTGTTGGTACTGGTGATAGTAGTAGTTGTAGTGGTAGTAGTAGTATATAGTAGTGGTGATAGTAGTAATGGGTGGTAACAGTAATGATGGTTGTGGTAGTGGTATGGTAGTAGCAGTAATGGTGGCAGTGGTAGTGGTTGTCATAGTAATAGTCACAGTATTCGTAAATCAGTAGAAGTATAGTAGTAGTAATAGTACTGGTAATGGTGGTGATAATAGTCTCAGTAGTAGTGGTAGTAGTAGTATAGTAGTACTGGTGGTGTAATAGCAGTAGTCATAAAACCCATAAATCACTCGCCCATCACAGAAACCTAATTTATCATGCCAATATATTTTTTGCCTTGAAAATTCTCGCGTCTGAATGTAAACACGGGGGAAGGGGGAAGGGAGAGGGGGGAGAGGGGAGAGAATTATCCTTAATAACGCTTTAAGAATACTTCACTCAAGACTTGTCAGAAGCAATAAACGGCTCTCTTCTTCTCCAAACTCGGTATACTTTTCGTAGAGGAAGAAAATTTGCAATACATCTCTGCATGATAAATTGTTGAGGATGAGTGATCGTAAACCTGCAGTGTGGGTGGAGAGAGAGAGAGAGAGAGAGAGAGAGAGAGAGAGAGAGAGAGAGAGAGAGAGAGAGAGAGAGAGAGAGAGAGAGAGAGAGAGAGAGAGAGAGAGAGAGAGAGAGAGAAGGTTGTCACATATATCACTCAAATCACCACCAATTGACGCTCTTGTTAGCTCCTGTTGTCACGGCTGATGTCAGGAAAGAGAGAACTTTTCAAACCACATAATTGGGTGAAAAAACATCACTTGCAAGGGACTCTGCGATATCGTGAGACTCAAAATTTAGTGAAGGTTGAGTCCCCAAATCGCTTCTTATAAAACCATTTACAATATTATGCGTTACTTCAATGTGCATCATTATGGAAAGATCTAAAGCTCCATAATGTGCTCACACAACCCCTTTTTTTTTTTCTTCTTCGTCTTCTATTTCTTCTTATTTTCGTGGTCATATTCTTCATATTCAACCATCTTTGTGTTGCGGCATTGTGTGTGTGTGTGTGTTTGTCTGTCTTTGTCATTACCATCTTCATCATCATCCTCATCATCATAAAACTCCATTTCATACTAAAGTGTACAGGAAAATCCCTAGGGAAGACACAGGTATACCAATAAATCCCATTCAGGAGGACGAGTAGGAGGCGGGTCTGTCATCACACACACAAACCAAGCCATCCAATAACAAGGGTTCGGGTCAAACCCAATCAGTCAGCCTCCGGTCTTGACAGTTAAGACACCAATAATCCAATACAAGCCTTCCATTGGCTTGCCCACGACAGCTGCCGCATCATAGTACATCGCCTCAGACCAAGGATCAGGGTAGCCACTCACACCCCCGGCCAGGAATGATGCGAAATGATTGAATGCAGAAGGTACACCATTTAGTCTTCACTTAGGAGTTTGGCTGGAGATTATTAAGGCATTTCCAGAATACAGCCACTTTATTCAGACAACTGTGATTCATGTGGTGTAGTTACTTGACCCAACAATTAGCTGTGTTAGTCGCCACTGATGATTTTTATAAAGGAAATTAATCACGTGCGTTATGACTCTTCTAACAAGACAACAGACAGGTCACGGTGGCAGGACCCTCGGACATTCCCTCAAGTCTTCATAGAGGACATAGATGAAAACATGAAACGACTAACATCTCAGGGAAGGCAAAACGTCACATCAGACATGGAAGACGTGGAAAGATGTCGTCAGACGGTGGAAGAGTGATGAGCAGGTGGAAGCAAAGTATAGTACACGACCCCGGCGATCAGATCTATCCGATTTGTGAGTCAGCTTTTGTTTGTAATCAAATTCCCTCCACATACAGGTCAAGGTGTCCACGAGCCTCGTAATAAGTGCTGCTCGTAACCTTCGCGTGGGCACCGGTACAGGCTCAGGATCTAGATCAATTGACTACTATCAGGTCAAACCACGCACAGATTAGTGACGTCAGACGGTCAGAGGATAATAGTCATTTCATCTAGCTGAGGACAACCACCAGCGCTCCACACGTCCCTACAGCCGCACATGAACCAGAATTAGTCATTATGAACACCATTGAGCAGTGCCGGACTTAGGAAATATTTCGTGTGTTCAGATTCATACACGCTCTGCAATAAGCGATTTTCTCATAAACTCTCCTCTGATTAGAGAAAAAAAAAACTTTCAAGGACATCTACAGCTGCTTCAACCCTCGCCCTCCATGCGCCTGACGACTACATCTCGCACGTCAGAGACCTTGTTGAAGAATAAAATAAAAATTAAATTGTGTGCTAAAGTTAGTGCGTGTGTGCGTGTGTAATTAAAATGTAGACTACATTACATCAACTTGCTGATTAGATTTTACTTTCTTCCGCCTTTCACCTTTGCATTTATAGAGCTTATATGTGCATGTGTCATGGACGAAGGGGAATAAATGGGCTGTCACAGGGAATAGAAAGATCATTTGACTGAATTCTACTGAGGCAAAGTGTCCTTCAGAAAAGTGAATATGTCTCGCGGAAATTGCTCATGGAAATACAAGGGAGAAAATCGTGGAAGGCGAATGACCAATAAATTTATCAAACTGACTGATATATTTAGTATCTGGATTTATATTTATTTGTGATCATTGAAGAACTGCCTAAACCAAGCCGCACATCATTTCTGGGCACGGCAGTAATGACCACGCAGGTGATCATTCCAAAATGGAACTTGTACTGTTCATCAAGACATTGGGTTTAGGTATTACTCCGTTAATCCCTGAGGCAGGCATGCGTTCGTACGTTAATGGAAGCACGCATTATAGTGTTACTAGAAGCTGAGTAAAAAAAAGGAGCGGATTTTCATGGACTTTACAACCATAAATGTAAATAAGTCATTTTCTACACCAGTGTTGAACATTCATCGTGAGATAGAGATAAGTAGAAATATGTATATTGTCAGATTTATATAGTTTTTGTGTGTGTCTTTCTAGATCGTGCGTATGGAGTTGAGCTGAAGCCATGTATAGAGCAAGCGTCCTGCCGTGGCCTGACTCCACCAAGGGCTGTATTTGTGCCCCATGGAGCCGACCCCCGGAAACCCGCCACGCACCTGCCATTCTGCTGGACAGGTGAACAAGTACGTAGTTTGTGTACTCATTTTTTGTGGGGGAGGGAAGGGATGGCGGTGGAAGTCGCGATATTTAGAGAAATTTGTCGAGAGAGAGAGAGAGAGAGAGGAGAGAGAGAGAGAGAGAGAGAGAGAGAGAGAGAGAGAGAGAGAGAGAGAGAGAGAGAGAAAGAGAAAGAGAAAGAGAAAGAGAGAGATTCATTCATGCATGGATTTTTGTGCTTAGTGCTAATGTACCGTAGTTAAGCCTCTTGAATTTCACAGGAAGGGATACCACAATCCTTTTATGTGTATCACTCTTCCTATTATAGTTACAGTATGAAGCAAAATGCCTAAGAGCAAGTACTAGATATTTGTTTGTTTTCTTACACTGATATGACAACTAATTGACAAGAATTTAGGATATTAAACCCACTACACGAGTATTTTCTTCAGTTTTTGTCCCCCCCCCCCCCACACACGCGCGCGCGCGCACACACACACACACACACACACACACACACACACACACACACACACACACACACACACACACACACACACACACACACACACACACACACACACACACACACACACACACACACACACACACACACACATACACACACACACAGAACATTACTAAGAACATTAGTAATGATCTGGCGGAGGTAAGCTGGAACGATGTTTTAGAGGCAAACTGCCCAAATGAGTCTTATGATTTTTTTTTTCAATAAATTTGATAATATATTTCAGAAACATTTCCCTGTAAGAAGAATTAGAATTTATGCAAAAAAAGAACGAAGTCCATATGTTACATCAGCTTTGCGAAACAGCATAAAAGAAAGAAAAAGGTTAGTAAGGCTAGCAAGTAAATGGCCTTTAACATATAGAGAACAATACAGACACTACAGAAATAAATTAACATCAATATTAAGAGCAGCGAAAAATAAATATTACAGAGATATGTTAAAAGAAAACCAAGGTAACCCTAAATCTCATTGGAAATCTATAAATTCAATACTTGGTAGAAATTCTCACTTAAATGATCACACAATTGAGTTAAAACCATTCTGCCCTGACACTTCAAATATATTTAATGATCATTTCTTAAAAATTCAAAACAGCCATGAAGATATACCAAATGAAGATTACCATCGCTATTTGAATGACCCTCCTTTATTCTCAATGTATCTACCTCCAGCAAACCATAAGGAAATAGATGACTATTTGCGCGCCCTTAAAACTGATACACCTGGCTATGACGATATATCTCCCAAAACTATAAGACAAACATCCACACTATTATCTACACCTTTGACTCACATCATCAACCTTACTTTAAAAACTGGAATCTTCCCGAACAAATTAAAAACGGCAAAAGTTATCCCCATACACAAGACAGGTAGCAGGAGTGATATCAATAACTATCGAACTATATCAATACTGCCAGCATTCAGCAAAATATTTGAAAAAGCTATATCCACTCGCTTGAAAAACTATTTAGAGAACAATAACCTACTCTCTGGATATCAACATGGTTTTCGTGCTAACCATTCAACAGAGTCTGCAATACTACAGTTTACCAATAATATATATAACAGCTTGGAAAGAAAATTACATGTTGTAGGAGTTTTTATGGATTTGTCAAAAGCGTTTGATGCAATAAATCATCACATACTACTGGATAAATTAAAGCAAATAGGAATCAGAGGTGTACCGCTGAAATTATTTGAAAATTATGTTACCAATAGGTCACAGGCTGTATACTGCAACACAAAATATTCTTGCTTTAACTCTATATCTGCAGGTGTACCACAGGGATCAATTTTAGGACCAACACTTTTTCTTATATACATTGGTGATATAGTAAATGCCAGCTCTAAATTTAGATTTACCATATATGCCGATGATACAAACTTGCTGCTGGAAGATAACGATTTACACAGTCTCCATTCAAATCTGATAACAGAGTTACATTTAATAAATGACTGAATAAAAGTAAACAAACTAAGACTCAATATAACCAAAACTAATTATATTTTTTTTCAAAATCGGTCCATAAAAAATCACATACCTCCACTATTGCTTGACGGTAAAATTCTACAATGTGTAACCCATACAAAATTTCTTGGTGTCATTATTGATGAAAATCTGAATTGGAACCTTCATATAGATAGCATATATTCAAAACTCTCTAGAATGTGTGGTATATTGTATAAAGCTCGTAATTATCTAACAGCTGAAGCCATGATAAGTATCTACTACACCCTGTGTTACCCCCATCTCATTTACTGTGTGCCTATATGGGCTTGTACTTGGCCTTCTTTCCTAAGAAAATTAAAAGTAATACAAAACAAAAATTTTAGATGCATATTTTTTATGGGTAAATTTGATTCAACAGCTTCTTTATATTCAGACAATAAACTTCTTGATTTTTTTAATATTCATAAATGTTTTGTTCTTTACTTCATGTTTAAAAATATAAAAAATGCTCCAGGTACTTCTATTTATAAATTTGTAGAATCAACGCATGGAACCAGAGGAAGCAATATGAATTTAGTATGTCCACAGTTCCGTACAACCCTCTTTAAGAACAGCATAATTTGCTTTGGTCCTCAACTATGGAATGCTCTGCCTACACCCATAAAACTACTTACTAATAATATCAGCTTTTTTGAATTCAAGAGGAGAGTAAAAAATCATTTCCTTGTCCTTCAGACCTCGCAAACATCCCACGAGTGATAGGTAGAATATGTATTTCATGTACATTTAAGATGCCATACATGTATAGTATTTATGTATGTAGTTTGGTATGTGGTTTAGTCATAGTGCAGTATTTTCATAGTCATAGTAGTAGTATTATATATATAAAGTATGTATTGGATAGCATAGGTTACGAAAGTTCTTATTTTGATTTTTTCATATAAATGTATATGTATATGTGTCATTGCATATATATGGATGAATGAATGATCGTATATATGCGTGTGTGTGTATGTATATGTATGTATGTGTGTATGTGCATATATGTGTATATGTGTGTATATGTGTGTACGTATATGCATATGTGTATGTCTGTATGTGTATATGTATGTATATATGTATATGTATGTATTTTTTTTTTTTGCTTCACGTTACAAAGTAGTATATTTTTACTACATAAACTAACAGCCAACTGATTCTGCTCAGCACATATAACTTATATCTGACCATGTTTGTCAGGGAGCCTTAGCTCGACAGACCGTACCAACGACCACTTTTTATGTAATTACTAAATGTATATATTTACTAGTAATAGCAATAAACTTTACTTACACACACACACACACACACCACACACACCACAACACCACACACACACACACACACACACACACACACACACACACACACACACACACACACACACACACACACACACACACACCACACACACACACACACACACACACACACACACACACACACAACACCACACACACACACACACACACACACACACACACACACACACACACACACACACACACACACACACACACACACACACACACACACACCACACACACACAACACACACCACACACACACACACCACACACACACACACACACACACACACACACACACACACACACACACACACACACACACACACACACACACACACACACACACACACACACACACACACACACACACACACACACACACACACACACACACACACACACACACACACACACACAACACACACACACACACCACACACACACACACACCACACACACACACACACACACACACACACACACACACACACACAACACCACACACACACACACACACACACAGAACATGATATATATCCTTAAATCGTGCACAGGTAATGAAAGGTGTCACAAGTTGGCTGTAATGGTAGTGGTGGTGGTGATGGTAGTGGTGGTGATGGTGGTGATGGTAGTGGTCAAGGATAATAGAGGAATTATCCTTGGTAGTGTCGTGGTGGTGGTAATGGTTATGCTAAAATAGAGACATACTCGCGCTTATGATCTGGTATTCCCGGGGAGACTCTTTGGTTATCCACTTACCAGCAAATGGCCCTCTAAAGGTAGAATAGAAAATGGTAAAATACATCAAAGTGAACGCATGTGAAATGAGGGCGGCTGCTAGGAAATGTTAGATAAGCGGCTGAGGTAAACAGACTTTATCCCTTATCTTACGTGGAAGAATAGAGAAGAAATGTTCACTTGTCTCACCCAAGAGGAGCATAAAGGTCTGTCAGTGAGCGTAAGCTTTTTAATCAAGACTGTGTTAGGCTGGATGATAACGGGAATTGTTGTAAATAATGTGTGTGGGGGGGGACGTAAAAAATTTATTGACAGTGAAAGAAAGGTAGAAATATCCGGGGCAGTACTATTGATAACAGCAGTTTTTATATGTGTAGAAAGTATTCAGTGATAGTAAAGAAAAAGAAAGGAAAAATGTTTTAACTTTTCAAAAAAAAAATCGAAAATTAGCAGAAAGGAGAAATTCAGAACGAAAAAAAATGGAAAGTCACAGTTTTAATTCATTAACTGGAAATTGGTTGTACTGAAAGTCACTTTTTAATTAACTAAGATGAGAGTACCTATTGATGAAATGCAATTTGAGAGGAAATAACTACAAAAAAATAATAACTTAGTTACTCTTCCTGTGCGTCGAAAGGACCGTCAATAATCAGATTGTCCAGGAATAGGTGTCTTGCACGTGACGTCACAGCCCTTGTTGTAGCTGCAACAATAATCAGATTATCCAGGAATATAAAGTTAAAGTCAAAACCAAAAAAGAATAATCTGATGATCAAAAGAAAGACTGAAGTTAAAAATACTGAGTGACATTATTATTTTTTTTTTTCATGAGAAAGGTTTAGAAATTAGAAATTTAATTTAGGAAAAAAAAGATGTACTCCCATAATGTCCGTAATTACTCCAGAGACTCGGAAAGTTATGAAACCAGGGAGGTTTGAGTACGGGGGAAAAAAAAAAAATTCATGTGTGTGTAAGTAAGTATATAAAAAAAAGACTACATGAAAGGGAATGTATGTTTGTTGCCAAGTTTGTGGTATATATATGACAAAATCCCAGTGGTTGATTAAGCATCTACATAATGTTGATACCTAGTAATCTCACGTGGAGGAGTGTGAAAAAACATGACTAATGCGCATCAAACGTAAAATCAGCAAGATAATTCTTTTATTTTTTATTTTACTTGTGTCGTGTCAGCCAAAGTAAAACTTGTTCTTGTCCTACTTTACAAAGGTAATTGGTGAGAACCTGAACAACTATTGAAGAGTTAAATACCTAAGAGTATAAGTAACTCTCTTCCTGTTTCTATTTTTCCACCTTCCTACGACTTAAATATTTTCAAGAGAAGAGTGACAAGACACCTCCCGAACTAAATTGTCCCACCCCCCTTTCTTTATTCTCTTACTGTCTTCTTTATAGGGACTGGCAACTAAGCGGGCTTTGTGTTACCTCTTTTTGTTGTGCCCTTGGCCAGTTCTTTGTGATGAAAAAAAAAAAAAAACTTAGTACACAATCTTGATATCAAGAAAGAAGAGGCTACGGAGAGGGCAGCAAAGAGAAGGAGATTTATAGAATTATTAAGCAACATTACGGACGGGAAAAGCGTAAGCGTAGATATCATGAAATTATTCCAGGCTAATGTACGTATACAGTCTTGCCCCTGTATCATAGGATCTGAATACTTGTACATACCTTCCATGTCCATCCCTTTCACCCCCACTTTTGTCATATATCTGCTGCCGTATCTAATCATAACATTACATACACACTTAATATTACGTTCAGATACAACTATTCACACCTCAAAAGATACCAAATTACCCGTGCGAGCTAACAAAATTTAGTATTATCAAAGCACCAAGGCACCGTAGAAATCTTTGAATTCCTGTAGTTTTCCTTATCTTACATCACGTTCATTTTGGAAGGTTCTGCCCGGTCCGTTATCAAGGCTGGTAATGTTATGATGAAGATGATTGAGTTTACTTCAAACGGTAACTGTAAACGGCGCGGCGCCTAGACCAGTTTTAAGCATATTACTGGGACTTCATTCACGGCGCCTTTGTATATATGGTTACTGATTCAGCCTGCCAAGATTGTCAACGGTTTTCTTAGTTTATGATCACCATTGATGGTAACTGCGCGCCGTCTACCGTCGCCTCCTCGTACCACTACACGGACGCGGCACAACACCAGCGCGGGGAATGGCTGCAAGAATGTCTGTGTTGCTAGACTCGATGACCGTCACGGCACGTTAGTTTGGTTATCGTCTGAAGGCAGGGGCGCCCACAGAGATACCTGTAGTGGACGCACATATTATATAGGGCCCACTGTTGATGGGTGTGGGTGGCGAGCGAAGCGAGCCTACTCAGCTGGGGGGTCCGGGGGGGCGCTGTAAGCCCCCCCAGATTTATTTTTTCAGTTTTGATCAATTTTAGGTGCATTTTGGGGCCTCATAGGGGCCTCATAGGGCCTTATAAGGGGCCTCATAGGGGCCACTAGGGGGGCCCTTATAGGGGCCCACACATGCCTGGAGGCTTACAGTGGACGCACGTGCGTCCAGTGCGTCCGCCTGTGGGCGCCCCTGTCTGAAGGTCCACTATACTCATGGGTCTTGTATCTCACCGCTTCTGATATTTACTTAGGTGTGTGTGTGTGTGTGTGTGTGTGTGTGTATTCACCTAGTTGTATTCACCTAGTTGTATTTTACAGGGCCTGAGCTACACTTGTATATATGGCCCGTCTCCATAGCTACATTTCATCATTCATCTTTAGTGCTTCGTCTTGGCCGAAACCATCACCCCGGGAAGCGGGGCACAATCCCCGGCTAACACCCGGTACCCATTCACTGCTGGGTGGACAGGGGTTCGGGTTTTGAGGAAACAGCCCATCTGTCTCCGCTCCGCCCGGGGATCGAACCCGAGACTTCTCGGTTGTGGACCGAGCGTGCTAACCACTACACTACGGAGTACCCTAGTGTGTGTGCGTGTGCGTGTGCGCGTGCGTACGTGCGTGTGTGTGTGTGTGTGTGTGTGTGTGTGTGTGTGTGTGTGTGTGTGTGTGTGCGCGCGTGCGTGCGTGCGTGCGCGCGTTTCCCTGGCGATTAGAATTTCAATGGAGTACAAAAACCAACACAGAAATATCCCTGCCTCTCATATCCCCTTCACTGCCTTATTTCCCTGATGTTCCTTCTAAATATCCTGCGCACAGACCTATTTACAAACGTATCTTCTGTGCTAGTTACTCATTTGGTTAGTTATGGCAGCTGAGGAACGTGCCATAATATTCATTTGAACTAGACTGTCTCCATGGTGATAAGCAGAGCAGGCTTGGAGTAATTGTAATTTAATTGAAATGTAATTAATTACACATTTTTGGTAATTGTAATTGTAATTGTAATTGTATATTTCAATTTACAAGTAATTGTAATTGTAATTGTAATTGAACTTCTTAATCCTAAAGTAATTGTATTTGTAATTGTAATTGACTGTTTAGAAGCACAATAATTACAATTACATCATACAAAATTCCAAATGTTACGTTGATATACTGAAATAGAGAGAGAGAGAGAGAGAGAGAGAGAGAGAGAGAGAGAGAGAGAGAGAGAGAGAGAGAGAGAGAGAGAGAGAGAGAGAGAGAGAGAGAGAGAGAGAGAGAAGAGAGAGAGAGAGAGAGAGAGAGAGAGAGAGAGAGAGAGAGAGAGAGAGAGAAAAAAAAAAAAAAAAAAAAAAAAAGATAGGCTATAACATCTCTTAGCACCATTATCAAAAGCCTTCTCCATGACTCATGGAGAAGGCTTTTGAGCCATAGGCGTACGAGCCGGGGTGGCAAAAATGTTCGGGCAGAGTGGCCACACTAGCAGGGCTATTCAAGTGGCTGCCCGTGAGCCAAATCCAGCCCTTGCTTGAGTGGATTTTGATTGGTCTTTTGACAGACTCAGAAGAATTTAAATATATTGATGAATTTTGTTCATTTATCCAAGTATTTACCAAATCTTATTTTTAATTTTCCTTAAAAAGGACAGCCTAAATTGTCCTTTTCTGTCAGGAAAAAATATGATACAATTAGTATAAGGTAGAGAGTAGCCGTTCAGCAATAGTAACACATGGTTTGAGGGGACCCTTAAAATTGAAGAACATGAATGAAATTAATCTTGCTGGCATGTTTTCATGAGTGGAACAAATTAGGAGGATGTGCATGACAAACTTTGGGAACTAAAAACAGCCTCACATGGGGGATTTTTTTTTTGCAAGAATCAAATCGCACACTCCTTTATTAGATTACACATGAAGAAAGAAAAAATGGGCGAAATTTCATTGACGTATTAGGAGGGGAAGGGTCCCCTCATCAGCCTTGTTTATTTGACCCTATATGAATACCATCGATTATATCTTAAGAACATCTCCCACTGTCGGGAGTTGAGACAGCACTTCCAGGGGTTCATTTCGCACCACATGCAAACGTGCATTTTTTTTTTTAAGTTATGGACACAAGACAGCAGGGGACTGTGTGGTTGGTGGGGGGGGTGCGAAATGAACCCCTGGAAATGCTGTCTCACCTCCTGACAGTGGGAGATGTTCTTAGATATAATCGGTGGTATTCATATACGTAGGGTCAAATAAACAAGGGCGATGAGGGGACCCTTCCCTCCTAATAAGTCAGTGAAATTTCACCCATTTTCTTATTTCTTTATGTGTAATTCAATAAAGGAGTGTGCGATTTGATTTTTGCAAAAAAAATATTCCCCATGTGAGACTGGGACACCCTTCCATATATATACTACCGGTATATATATATATATATATATATATATATATATATATATATATATATATATATATATATATATATATATATATATATATATATATATATTATATCTTCTTTTTTATCAGCAATTAGTTCAGTTTAAACTATGAAAAATGTAATTAGAATATGTAATTGAATACTAGCTTTGCTGTAATTGTAATTGTAATTTGGAAATATTAAAATTGAGTAATTGTAATTGTAATTAAAAAAATTTACATTCCTTGTAATTGTAATTGTAATTGTAATTGTAATTGAGTAGTTGGATAAGTCATCTTAATTGTAATTGTAATTGACCCAAACCAATGTAATTACTCCAAGCCTGGTGATAAGCAAACACAGTCAAGTTCAATGAAGACACAGAATCTTTACACAATCCATGTCACATTTGGAAGGTTTTTAGTTTCTCTCTCTCCTGAGACTATAAGTAACAAAAGATATACGTATATCAGTACTAAAAAACTAAAATTGTCTTTTTGCTACTTTCTCGTAAAGTCACACAAAAATATATCTCTTCATTGTCATAAACACTCGCGACCCATCATTACGAGCGAGCGCGAAGCGCTCGTGAGTCCTCGGTGGATACGGAATTTTTCTCACTTAAGCGGCCGACCCGACCCGGCCCGGCCCGGCCCGGCCCGGCACGGCCCGACCCGACCCGACCCGACCGTCACGCTTTTCAGGAGCTTATATCTTTGGAATCCCGCTTCCGATTGACAAGCGGTCTTCGCCATCTGATAGCCCCATTCAATCCCTTTTGTGCTTGATATGTTTTGTCTCACGTGAGGGGTCAGCGTGGCGCGTACCGCGTGAGGGGGGTCAGACAACGTTATCTTGCTATAGCTGAGAAACGGCTGTACCGACTAAGTTGAAATTTGGTGTGTGGTTTGAGACCACACACCTAGCAATGTCACACAGGTCAAACTCCGGGTGACGCCGCACGTGCGCACGTGCGGCGGGTTTCTACAGGCTCGCTCGTCCCTCACCGATTAAGGCGTCTTACTGGTTGTAACATGCTCGCACTATTTATAGTTAAAAACGATATAAAGTGTTCTTCATAATTTACTCATTTGAATACATTGTTAACAGTCTAAAAAGTTCAATAACACGAAGGAAAAAAAAGTATAACAACCATAACAGAATTGTCTTATTTCATGATAACTGAGCTCAAAACTATCACAAACTAAATATGAAAAAAGAAAATTATTTACTTATTCTTAACACTTCACATCATCTTGAGCTGGCGGCCTTCTGTATGACTCGTATTCAGTGCTGTCATAAGAACATGAGTAAATAAGGAAGCTACAAGAGACCGTGAGACATACACGTGGTAGTTCCTATTACTAATACAACACCTACATCCACCTATCATCCCCGTCCATGAAATTGTCTAGCCTCCTTTTAAAACTCCCTATTGACTCGGCACTAACTATTGACTGTCCTTGATTCATCCCCTTTGTCTTGCTTCCTGATATTATAGTGAGCTTTGTGCCTGTGTGTGTTTATGATGACCTCAATCATAGGCGTAGTTAGGCCTGGGCATTGGGGGCTGTAGCCCCGAATGTTTTATGAATAGCCCCGGATCTCAAATAGCCTTTTTTTTCTTCCAAAAATAAGATAAGCTCTGACTGGGGCCAACACAAAATTATAGTAAGAAACAAGAAATTTGGTTAGATGTGGTTCTTGGCATATGCTGATTGCATCCTTTTTATGAGCAGGACAAGAGCGATACGGAGAAAACAGGAAGAGAGAACAGAGGAGATGAGGAGTGCGACAGATAAAGAAGACACCAAAAGACCTTCTGGAGAGGTGAAGAAGAGAATATCAGATGGACAAGACATAAGAGTTAATACAGTTTTATCACAGTTCAAACTGAGCCCTTAACTTGTGACACAATATTAGCAAAAGTTATAAAGCCATTGATGGTTAGATTTCAGTACCTTCGAGCAGTGCTATTCAACCTGGGTGGACGGTCCACCTTAAGGTGGACGAGACTAAGTGAGGGGTGGACGGCTGTCTTGGGGTGGACAGGTGGGTGAAAGAGATCATGCCCACGTGTCAGTGTTTTTTCAGATTTTGAAGTCTGATACCTGTAACCTATATGAGAGAATGTGGCTGAGAACATGATGATGGTATGCATACAGCAGAACAGACACTGGAGGTACGAATGTCTCACTTGATTACCAGACACCTTGCTTTGATGCAGGAAAACCTTGACTTATTTTTCCAAGAGACCTGACCTCCAACATGTGGATTCTTACTCCATTTTCAGTTAATGGAACTGATCATTCTGATGCCCTATAGGAGCTTCGAGTGGATTTTTTTTTTTTTAAACAGCTTTCAAAACATTTGGCCATCCCATGCATTTCTGGGTTGCCCTGCTTGATACTCAGGAATAAAAGGAGTTAGCTGAGCAGGCAACAGCCATGTTTGTGCAGATGCCAACATTATACTCTGTGTGAGCAAAGTTTCTCAAGCTTAGTTTTAATCAAGGCAAAGAAAATGAATGGCATTCCGAATTTGGATCCTATCATGCGGGTTGGACTTGAAAATCACCTGATGCCTCGATTTAAACTGATAGTAGACAAATTGCATAAGCAGCCAAGCCACTGATTTTTGTTTCTTGAAGGAAAGGCTTCGTTTTCTGGATTACCAAATACAACGCATATTCAGTGCAATTTTACTTTAGTTTCAAGAAGAAAAATGCATTTCCTCTGGAATTCCTAAGCTATGTTTATTTTTTTCTTGTATATTTATAGTTTTATACCGCATGTGTTATTATACAGAAGAATATGTAAACTGTAAATATAAAATGAGTGAAACTGCTTTTACCTACCTATACATTTGTAGAATGATATAGCCTACGTATGATATAGTATATTTACAATGTCAAGAGCCGTGAGATTTTAAGAGATTTAAAAAAATTGAGGTGGACAGCTTTTACCGAATCACGACTAGGGGTGGACGACATCAAAAAAGGTTGAAGACACTGCCTTAGACCATTGGCAATATACAATCTATAGGATTGCTTCATCACGCCAAAGTTCTCTTTTCTTAGGGTTTTACTCCTGCTGATGAAAATAAAAATAATAACGAAGTTGAACCCCAACTCAGATTGTCTTGATCTTATTTTCATTTCATGTTGCGAAAATTATCCTAAGCAAATGATCGGAAATTTTTGGTAGAGCACAGTGTCTCACATATTATATTCATTATACTCATAAATATATTGAAAATTATCTGGTAAAAATTTAAAGATCTCTAGGCTGGGCTCAGCCCCCAATGTTTCAAAATTCTAAATACGCCCCTGACCTCAATAATTACACTTTTCTGAACTTTTTTTTTTTTTTTTGACAGAGAATGATTAGTTTGTTTTCGCCTTTATACCGATTCGATTTATACCAAATACCCGAGTATTTGTCTCTCCTTTTCTGAAAAGTTGAAACAAAAACTTTACCTTTGGATCCTTACCAATACCTGAACTTGATGGATGGATGTAGTCATCGATACTGCGTCCATTGTGGGATATATATATTTTTTTTCTCTCTCTCTCTCTCTCTCTCTCTCTCTCTCTCTCTCACTATATGTATAGCAACCTATTTATTTATTTCCGTTGTTGATAATGTTGATGTTACTCGTACATTACAATCCTATACACTGTATAAGGCATAAGAGGAAAATGAAAATGAAATCAAATGAAAAAAGAAAAAAAAAATTGAAAATTATGAAAGAACCAAGATCTTTTTTTCCCGCGTCAAGTAATCGATGTAAAGTATCATGTGTTAATTGGCCATCATTAAGAGCAGCGTTTAGCTCTGGCTCATTAATTATGTCACATTATGCACTAATTGTGTTTCAGATCATTTTCATACGCTTATTAGACAGAAATTCGTTAGGTAGGCTTTTGATGTCATCTCTTTTATGATTGGCATGATTTTTTTTTTTTTTTTTTTTTTAGGCTAATGATACGAAAGAGATTTACAGACACTCTCATATAGCTTTGTGAATGCTCAATAAATATCTGCCTTTGATTACTTGCTAGGCCATTGTTCCTTTTATAAACTATCAGTTCTTTAATGATAAGTTTTTTACGCTTTTTACTATTACTCTAGATGTGTTTGTCTTTTACATTGTTTTCTTTCCGTTCTCACTTTTCATTCTTGACATTGCAGTCTTTCGGAGCGAGCATGGCAATTTTGCAGTATTTGGTTTATTTCCTCCTCCTCTTCTTCCATCAGGCATTCTCCCTTTCTAAGTGTTCTCAATTGTGTTTTATTTCAAGCTAAATATCGTTTTTCCTGAGTCTTTCAGATATATTTTTTCGTGTGTGGATTATTCTGCTTCGATCCCATACTTCTGTCTCTCTGTACTTGTTATTTCATATGGATTCGCGTGAGTTTTGACAAATCAGCAATCATAATTAGCTCACCTAGCCCTTCTCCCCCCTCGAAACACACATCAAACTCATTTGTTTTGGCACAGCTCAGCAAAGCGTTCCAGCGGCTGCACGTGCCCGATCACTCTCAGCATTATGGTACAATAAGTAGTCACTCGCTCTGTATTAACTTGCACACACACACACACACGGGGGTCGGGGGGGTCTAGCGTATAAATTTCAATGGAATCACAACAACTCAAGGATTTTGTCGCAATTCTTCCCTTAGGAGTTAATAATTCATGATCTGGTGATTACAATTTTCATCATAAGACCATCAATGCATTAACTATTAGTACCTTTTATTTTCATTAATCGTTATTTATCATACACTTCTGATTTGCTATCCCATAATGCCACACTCATCCTCACATGTGGGTGGTGATTGGCAGGTTTGGTGTGTGGTTGTGGGCGGGTGTGGGTGTGCTGCCATGGTGGGCGGGTGTGGTGTGTGGTTGTGGGTGGGTGTGCTGCCATGGTGGGCGAGTGTGGTGTGTGATTGTGGGCGGGTGTGCGTGTGGTGATGGGCGAGGGCGTGTGTGGTGTGTGTTGGTGGGCGGGTGTGGGTGTGCTGCCATGGTGGGCGGGTGTGGTGTGTGATGGTGTGCGGGTGTGGTGTGTGGTGGTGTGCGGGTGTGATGTGTGGTGGTGTGCGGGTGTGGTGTGTGATGGTGTGCGGGTGTGGGTGTGGTGATGGGCGAGGGTGGGTGTGGGTGTGCTGCCATGGTGGGCGGGTGTGGTGTGTGGTGGTGTGTGGGTGTGGGTGTGCTGCCATGGTGGGGGGGTGTGGTGTGTGGTGTGCTGCCATGGTGGGCGGGTGTGGTGTGTGGATGTGGGTGTGCTGCCATGGTGGGGGGGGCGGGTGTGGTGTGTGGTGGTGTGCGGGTGTGGGTGTGCTGCCATGGTGGGAGGGTGTGGTGTGTGGTGGTGTGCGGGTGTGGGTGTGCTGCCATGGTGGGAGGGTGTGGTGTGTGGTGGTGTGTGGGTGTGGGTGTGCTGCCATGGTGGGGGTGGGGGCGGCGGGGGGGTGTCCGGGTGGGGGTGCGCTGTCATGGTGGGCGGGGGCGGGTGCACATGTGGTGTGTGGTTGTGTGCGGTGGCGGGTGGAAGTCTCGCAGCCAAACAGGAACATAACCAAGACCAATGGAATGTCTTTGATGCCTCAAGATATACTGGTGAAGTGTTTGAGGAACTTCTGAATCTGCTTGCAAGTACATACAACATACATAATGGGTACGCCTGTATGCCTTACCAATTAAGCTTTCGCGTTCTGCTAATTCCTGCACGTATATAAAGGAGCGAGTGTTTACTGACCCTCGTTCATCTGCCCTCATGGATAAGACGCAGACATATACGGGCGCCTTGTAACACTAACATCATAAGGATCTCGATCATTATGAAGAATCGTAACCTGGTCGTTGTCATCTTTATTTGCTGCATTATGATGTCCGATGATCAGTGTGGAAGCAGCTCTGCGACTCTAACCATTTTTTACAAGATCGTATCCATGCACTGTTGCCCCGTAGCCTACCTGGAACTTTACTCGCTATGTCTTGTGATTGCCAGTCATGCTTAGCACATTGAGTTTTATCCCCGATTTTATACAACTTAAATCGGGAAGTGCAATCTTGTGTCGCGAGAGTAAAAGCAAACACGAGCTGAAAATTTGGGATGGAGCGTCGTTGTCTGGACGAAATATTATTCCATTTCAAAATTTTCATGGCTGATACTATTATATATATATATATATATAATATATATATATATATATATATATATATATATATATATATATAATATATATATATATATATATATATATAATATATATATATATATATATATATATATATAATATATATATATATATATATATATATATATATATATATGTTAAAAAAAAATTATGTTTGCATTATCTCTCTCTCTACTCATTCTTCAGTCTCTCTCTCTCTCTCTCTCTCTCTCTCTCTCTCTCTCTCTCTCTCTCTCTCTCTCTCTCTCTCTCTCTCTCTCTCTCTCTCTCTCTCTCTCTCTCTCTCTCTCTCTCTCTCTCTCGTCTAATATTAATAAAAGCGAAAGTGTGTGTGTGTGTATGTCTGTGTGTGTGTGTGTAAGTAAGTAAGTAAGTAAGTAAGTTTTATTTCCATAGCAATTATATACATATATACATAACAATTTAAATAAATTTTGGAATGAATCTGTCGAGCCAAGGCTCCTTGACAGATATATTTCTATTAAAAAAAAAATACAATTTAGCTGAGGAGCATCAAATATACATTATAGTATACATCAGTATACAAGAGAGAGAAAAACAGATTCATGAACTTTGACACTATCTACATTATTTATTGAGTGGTATTTCTACAAATTTTGTTGCGTGAATAGATACTTTTTTATTTTTTATTTAAATTGAGGAATACTACCCGAATTACACAGAGTTTTCAAGTCAGTTGGTAAAGTATTCCATAATTGAGGACCAAAATAAAAGATGCTGTTCCTGAAGAGAGTTGTTCGATATGGCGGACAAACTAAATTAACATTATTATTTCTAGTGCTGTGAATGGTTTCTTGTAAGTTAAAAATGGAAGTTCCCTTTCTGTTTGTAATACTTTTAAAAATGTATAGTAGAAGAAAGCATTTATGGATAGAGTAAAAATTTAGAAGCTTGTGTTCTGAAAATATATTGGCTGTAGAATCAAATTTACCTAAATGAAATATACATCTCAAAATTTTGTTTTGTGCTATTTTTAATTTGCTAATGAAGGAGGGCCAAGTACATGCCCATACTGACACACAATATATAAGGTGAGGGTAACACAACGTGTAGTATATACTGATCATAGCTTCGATTGTGAGGTGATTACGTACCTTATGAGGTAATATGCCACACATTCGGGATAGTTTGGAATATACATCATTTATCTGCAAGCTCCAATTCAAATTTTCATCTATATGGACCCCAAGGAATTTTGTATGAGTTACACTTTTAATAATTTCACCCTCTAAGAACAGTGGAGGGAGATGATTGTTTAAGGAACGATTTTGAAAGAGGATATAGTTAGTTTTGGAAGTATTAAGTTTTAATTTGTTAGTTTTTATCCATTGATTAATTAATTTTAGTTCTATAGTTAAACTTCTGTGTAAATTTAGTATATCCTTATCCGCTAATAGCAAGTTGGTATCATCAGCATATCTATAATAATATAAGCGAAAGTGTGTCTGTCTGTCTGTCTGTCTGTCTGTCTGTGTGTGTGTGTGTGTGTGTGTGTGTGGTATAGGTTCCGCCCCCCGTGGCGCAAACACCTCATATGGCACATTTTTGGAATCAGGTTGACCAGGGGAAGGTCATAAGCCCACTTATGAGATGATCCGATCACTTTTTTTTTTCTTTTTTTCTAGCAGCCTATTAGTGAGAATTGTGAAAACAAAAGTGGGTTGCGAGAATTGAGGAAGCCTTGATGTAGGGTGATGGGTAATGGGTGAGTGAATGGGTGGGGTGATGGGTAATGGGTGTGGGGTGATGGGTGAGTGAATGGGTGGGGGTGATGGGTGATGGGTGAGGGAATAGATGGGGGGTGATGGGTAATGGGTGAGTGAATGGGTGTGTGGTGATGGGTAATGGTGTGAGTGAATGGGGGTGTGGTGATGGGTAATGGGTGAGTGAATGGGTGTGTGGTGATGGGTAATGGGTGTGTGGTGATGGGTAATGGGTGAGTGAATGGGTGGGGAGTGATGGGTAATGGGTGAGTGAATGGGTGGTGGGTGATGGGTAATGGGTGAGTGAATGGGTTGGAGGTGATGTGAATGGGTTGGAGGTGATGTGAATGGGTTGGCGTTAATACATACATTTCTACATCCATGATTTCAGGAAAGTTAGAAGGGGCTATCTGGAGAGTCTGTGTTTGGTGGGCCTTCGGCCCACCAAACACAGACTCTCCAATAGCAGACTCACCAATAGCCCTCCGAATATACTAGACCCACCAATAGCCCTCCGCAGGAGCTAGCCAAAAAGTCCGCCCGGAGGGCGGCTTTGCGGCTAGTATAGTATATATGCTGATGTATATATGTGTATATATGTATACTAGCCGCAAAGCCGCCCTCCGGGCGGACTTTTTGGCTAGCTCCTGCGGAGGGCTATTGGTGGGTCTTCGGCCCACCACCTGTGTTTGGTGGGCCTTCGGCCCACCAAACACGGACTCTCCAGATAGCCCCTTCTAAATTTCCTGAAATCATGGATGTAGAAAGGTATGTATTCCCCCCCCATTCACTCACCCAATACCCATCACCCCCACCCATTCACTCACCCATTACCCATCACCCCCCACCCATTCACTCACCCATTACCCATCACCACACCCCATTCACTCACCCATTACCCATCACCCCCCACCCATTCACTCACCCATTACCCATCACCACACACCCCCATTCACTCACCCATTACCCATCACCCCCCACCTATTCCCTAACCCATCACCCATCTCCCCCCACCCATTCACTCACCCATCACCCCACACCCATTACCCATCACCCCACCCATTCACTCACCCATTACCCATCACCCTACATCATGGTTTCCTCAATTCTCGCAACCCACTTTTTTTTTCACAATTCTCGCTAATAGGCTGCTAAAAAAAAAAGAAAAAAAAATGATCGGATCATCTCATAAGTGGGCTTAAAACCTTCCCCTGGTCGACCTGGTTCCAAAAATGTGCCATATGAGGTGATTACGCCACGGGGGGCGGAACCTATACCACACACACACACACACACACACACACACATACAGACAGACAGACAGACAGACACACTTTCGCTTATATTATTATAGATATGTGTGTGTGTGTGTGTGTGGTATAGGTTCCGCCCCCCGTGGCGGAATCCCATCATATACCACATTTTTGGAACCAGGTTGACCAGGGGAAGGTTTTAAGCCCACTTATGAGATGATCCGATCACTTTTTTTTCTCTTTTTATTTTAGCAGCCTATTAGCGATAATTGTGAAAAAAGTGGGTTGCGAGAATTGAGGAAGCCTTGATGTAGGGTGATGGGTAATGGATGAGTGAATGGGTGGGGTGATGGGTAATGGGTGTGGGGTGATGGGTGATGGGTAATGGGTGAGTGAATGGGTGTGTGGTGATGGGTAATGGGTGAGTGAATGGGTGGGGGGTGATGGGTAATGGGTGAGTGAATGGGTGGGGGGTGATGGGTAATGGGTGAGTGAATGGGTTGGGGGTGATGTGAATGGGTTGGCGTTAATACATACATTTCTACATTCATGATTTGAGGAAAGTTAGAAGGGGCTATCTGGAGAGTCTGTGTTTGGTGGGACGAAAGCCCACCAATAGCCCTCCGCAGGAGCCAACCAAAAAGTTCGCCTGGAGGACGGCTTTGCGGCTAGTACGTTATATATGTGTGTCACATTCACCTTCAAGTAGTAATTTGATCATTTCCATATGTGTGATGTTATCTATTCATTTATTCCATGTAACATGCACACGTGACTCCGCCGCTCAACACACGACCTTCCCAACAGATGCAGCAGACCTCCAAACTTGTGAGAGGCCGATCCAAGGTGAATACTTGCCGGTGGCTGAGGCAAACCCGTCTGTATGTACATAGAGACGGCTTTGGCTGAGGTGCCACAACTTCGACGCTTGTTTCAGAAAGCAGATGTAAGTTTGGAGGCAGGAGAGAGACAGGACGTGTTCTCACCCCCATCCTGTGAGGGAGGAAGGCGTTGTTGCATGCAGTGTGGACGCTGGCCAGATAATGTCCACTCTTGGGGTTTTTATCTCTGAGAGGTTCGTTGTCTTCTTCTATATACGAGGAAAGTATTATATTGGTACGTGTATTGTTTGCGATATATTTAGAATTTAGGTTTAGACTTAGATAGCTTTACAGGTCAAGACTTATTGGTCAAAGGTAAAACAAGTCAACAGGTAAGGGTGTGCTAAGTAAATAAGGGAAAGGTTTAGTGTTCCGAAGCAGTATTGAGTTCCTTGAGTATTCTGGTACGAACGACAGTTGAGAGCGAACCGGTGTCGTGTGGGCAAGTGTCTGTTTATGAGGGAATGTCTGTTTACTAACAAAGGCAAGGAAAACGGGAGTTGAGGGGAATAACTACTAATTTTGACAGGATTTTCTTGAAAATAACCTCATTGTGATTCCCACTCAAAGTTACTATATTTAAAGTAAACCTAAACCTAACCTAACTCAACCTAACCTAACTTGACGTTTTTCTAACCTTACCTAACCTAGCGGTCTGCCGAAAATGGAGAGCGCCTGGAGAATATGCCGCCTGGACATTAGGGTACGCCGTAGGTTCAATGAAAAGTGAAATATAGATTATTTCGAATTTGGCAGGGTGTTTTCTTATGTAGAATTGAATTTTAAGGGTGGTTTATCCTCTTCAACTTTTTGGTTTGAACACTTCTTACTATGCAAAAATGGACTTTTATATTTATATGCAAAACATAGCTTAGCCCCGCTAAAGTAACGGCTTCATTTGCACCAATCATCAATTTTTGATCCACGTTACAAATGAAGGTGAGACTGGGGCGAAATTATACGAGGGCAGGTTGATACTGCGACAATAGCTTCGCAAAAACGGCAACAGGTGGCAGGTAAATAGTCTTGTTTGGAGCGGAGGTTGGAGGTTGATCAGGGAGGAGCATGTGTCAGTGACAGAGGAGCCATCTGGAAAGTACCTTTGGCACTTTGTACCAGAGGACCCGGTGCCACCTGAGAAGCCTGCGTTGAAGGTGGCTCAGGCTCTCTATGATCTGCTGGTGACATACGACTCCACCGACTCACTAGTGGATCGTACTGCAAGGTGACTCAACTAGGGCCAACACGGGGTGGAAGGGTGCTACTCACGCCCATTTGGAGAAGATGCTGGGACGCAAGCTCTTCTGGAGTATATGCGTGTTGCACACAAACGAGTTGCCCCTGCGCCACCTTATCACCAGCATCGACGGGCCTACCTCATCTGACACTGGTTTCACGGGTCCAGTGTGCAGTCTGCTGTCCAGCGTGAATGAGATGCAGTACAACGCAGAGTTCAGAGGAGTGCCAGGCGATGAAGATCTCACGGAGATACCGGAGTATATCCTGGTCAACATGTCCACTGACCAGCAGGTCTCCTACCAGCTGGTCCAGGCTGTGAAGCGGGGCGTTCTCCCGTCCGAGCTGCAGGAGATCAAGTGTGGCAAGGTGTCCGACTCCAGATGGCTCACCACAGCCCAGTCGCTCGTGTACATTTGGACCAGAAAGCATGGACTGACTGGCAAAGAACTGAACACCCTGGAAATCCTAGTCAAGTACTGCCTGCAGGTGTACTTCAAACTCTACTACGACATCAAGGTTCACCACAGGCTAGAGGACGGCCCCAAGCACATCCTCACGCAGCTCAGAGTGATGAGGTCGCAGCCCAAGAAGGTCCAAACAGCTGTGACCTTCTACGTGCGGACAGGAGCATGGTTCGCACACTCAGAATGTGTCCTCCTGACACCGCTGATGGCGAGTCAGAGTGAGGACGACCGCAGGTTCGCCGTGACCCAGATTTTGAAGCTGAGGGCTGGCGAGGAGTATGGGGACACCAGTGTAAGACCTCGCATCACACCCAAGCTGAACTTGTCAGCCACCAGCTTGCAGACACTGATCAGCTGGCAGCCTGGCCAGGTGCACGAGCCGGCATTCACCTGTTCACTGTCCGGGGATCAGATCCAGGAGATCCTGGTCAAGCCGTACGAGGTTCCGGAGTTCTCTATCCACACTCAGAGCACCGAAAGAGTCGTGAAGCAGGTGACAGAGGCTGCGGCAGCAGTGGTGGGGCAGCAGGCCAGAGACGGGTTCATCCGGGCTCGGGCCCACCACCGGGAGACCATGCCCTGCTTCAGGTCTAAGAAGGACATGATGGACACGTTCTAGGCCAACGTAGAGGCTGTGACACTGTGATGTAGTGCCTGATGAACCAACTGATTCAGAAAGAGCTTACCACGCTAGTCATTTGGAACTCATATTGGTGCATGATGCAATACACAGGACCAACCGGACACTGCGTACTCATTTAAGCATTATTCGATAAGGGTGCAATATAAAAGTGCGATTTTGCATAGTAAGAATTGCTCGAATGCAAAAATGGAACGAGATAAAATCGTCTTAGAATTCCATTTTACATAGGAAATTGGCATGCCAAAGTTGAGAAAAAGAATTTTTGTTATACGGCGTACCCTACTGGACATGCCTTTGTTGATCAAGTCAAAATTAGTAATTACTCTCCTCAACTCCCGTTTTCTTTGCCTTTGTTAGTTTGTTAGTAAACAGACATTCCCTCATAAACAGACACTTGCCCACACGACACCGGCGAGGGGGCAGGACGCGTGTGCAGGCAGTTGGGAGGAGGAAGAGGATGAGTTTTGGCCAAACAACGCTTTATTTTGTTGTTTTCTTTATATTTCTGCAGCGTAAGTTAAGTACACATTTAAAACAGCTTACCGTAGATAACAGTGAAGTCGCCACCTGCAGTGAAGTCGCCAGGCGCCAAATATTACGAATTATAGCATCACTACTGATTTTTATGTGCCACTGAAGATGTTACACAGTAGTTTATATCATGACTGTATAATCTACCCTGTTTCAGCGTTGTTTTATGCTTTGTATCTGCAAATATAACTGTTGCGCATTTTGCTTCTCACGTTTTTCTTCGCACGACGACAGACAGTAGCTGATCACCTTTCGGGCGACAGGACACAAAACTTGCCAGATCTTTCAAACTTGAATAGAATTTGTTTTCACGTTGGCAGAGGAATTTTTATATATCCAAGCATCTTCCGCAGCTAATATATATAGAGACTTGTTTTACTTTACCTCTAATTTCCCTGAATTCCCCAGAGTGGTGACTCAACTGTTGGGTTAAAATACTAGCTGGCGACTTTACTGTAGTAGGTATAGTGAGGTCGCCACTCGGTTTTATTTTTGTAATTTGTTCATTTATAGCCCTAATATGACACAGATGAAGACACAAAATGACACAGACTTTCCAGATAGACCCTTCTAACTTTCCTGAAATCATGGATGTACAAATGTAAGTATTAACGCCACCACACGTCTGTAAATAACAAAGAAACGTAGAATTGGCGACTTCACTGTTATCTACGGTAGGATTCGTTGTTGTTGTTGTGCAGCTTGTTACTGTGTCAGTATTTTTTGTATCTAATACGTGGCTGAAAGGGTAAAGGAAACCACATCACAGTAGTTGCAGTGGTGGATTGAGGGTAACCGCTCAAACACCGCAGCACTCTATGTCTATAGGATACTGGCTGGTACGTACGTTAGACACATTTGTTAAAGCCATCCACTTCAACGTCACTGTTATTCTTCTTCCGGGCAAACCCACCACTCGCCTTCACTGACTGCCACGTGTCCCGCATCTCCAAGGATCGAAGCTTTTGATGTGGTGGAAAGCGGCGACAGAAAGCGTAGAGGGTATCTTTATAAAAGCATTACCTAGATTATTAACCTGTGGTGTTAGCAACCCTATATGTTGCCTCACCTTAAAGTAATCGTCCAGACCCAAATATTTTTTGCCCAATTATGTTGAATGTACATTCAAAACATCTAATCCACCAAAAATAATTGATTTCCAGGCCTTATTTCCGTAAAAATACGACTTTTGTAAAAAGCGCGCGAAAAAAAATTTCTTCCCTCCAACAGGGCTACGCATGTTATTGATAACGTCAGAAAAGGGACGCTCCAATGTAAACAACACTCGTCTGCCTCTGTGAGACCTGTCGGCAAATGTTATGATGAGCGATTGTACTTCGGTGTCAGACAGTGAATCTGTCGCTGTGATAGATCTAGAGTACGATGCTTAATCTGAGACCGAACTAAATGACGCTGCTCGCGTATATGAGGAAAACGAACCAGATTGTGATGGGAGCCCAACCCTATATGTTTGAGCCAGAGTACGAGGTGGATGAACAGGTGTTAGCGGAGCCTGCTGAGGTTCAACAGTACGACACACACAAACACTTCTACACACACACACAAACACTACTACACACACACAAACACTACTACACACACACAAACACTACTACACACACACAAACACTACTACACACACACAAACACTACTACACACAAACACTACTACACACACACACAAACACTA
>JACEEZ010009259.1:265000-322500 GCA_016584305.1 Chionoecetes opilio | reverse complement strand
ATGAGAGCGAGAGAAAGAGTGATGGAATGAGGGAGGGGAGAAGGCACGCGTTGGCTCTGCTGTGGTGTTGATGGTGTTGGTGTTGTGGTGTTGGTGGTAGAGGGAGCTGTAATAATGAGAAAGGGGCGGAAGATAAAAAGAAAAATGGGATCAATAATTTTTCCGTTCATGAATGTCATTTTTTTTACATAGGCCCATGGGATCAGCCTCTTCTAGCCCTTACCTACTGTTGTCATTCAAAACTGCCACATTTAATCCTCTTAATTGTTTTATTTACGTAATCCTTTAGGCGTATTTTGTCCATGCCCTTGGAAGTAAAATTTTACTTATTTAAGCTCCGCCCACATATTTTTTACTCTTTTGCGTGCATAGAAAACTGAGCAGATACACTCCGGCAGCGATATTTTACTCTTTTCCTGTAAAGTTTTACAGTCGTGGGTGTGAGTGGTGGTTTCAAGAGCCTGGCCAATCAGATCGCGCGCATGAGAAAATCTTATCAAAACTCCTCCCCTAAATGTTTCTCTTTTCCTTTAATTCTCATCCAATTCAACATTCATTACATGCGCACGACATGCAAAGGATACTGTATTTAATTAAGAGTAGGTAAGGAGTAGTAAGGAGTAGAATAGGTGACTCTTAACAGGTAAGAAGTCACAAATATTAAAATTCTCCAGCGACGTCTGGGAACAAATTTCCCAATCCCTCGAATTTTTCAATGTGTCCGAATCCTCGTTGATGCTTGCTGGCTTATCACCAAAACTGGTGTATTATTGCTATAGTATAGTCAAATACTTAAATATATTCATGAGTGATATTACATTTGCAATAGAAATGTATAAATTTGGTATATATGTTATATCACACAAAAGAAAACCTTTTAGAGAACCTATCGCAGGGCACGAATACGAACATTTCATCAGTCTGATTCAGCTCCAACACGCGTAGGAAGGTCTCTGTGTGTAACCCACGGGCCACCACACACCCACCACCACCCAGGCACCCACCCGCCCACCACCACCCACCCACCCACCACCCGCCCACCACACACCCATCACACACCCACCCACCACACGCCCATCACCCATCCGCCCACCACCCGCCCACCACACACACACCCACCACACGCCCATCACCCATCCGCCCACCACACACCCACCACACACCCACCCACCACACGCCCATCACACATCCGCCCACCACACACCCACCCACCACACGCCCATCACCCATCCGCCCACCACACACCCACCCACCACACGCCCATCATACATCCGCCCACCACACACCCACCCACCACACGCCCATCACACATCCGCCCACACACACACCCACCCACCACACGCCCATCACCCATCCGCCCACCACACACCCACCCACCACACGCCCATCATACATCCGCCCACCACACACACACCCACCACACGTCCATCACACACCCGCCCACCACACACCCGCCCATGGATGTTAAACGGGGGAGATGCACTGGAGGATGAATCACAACCAGCATTCATCTAGGTTTAGGCAAAGAATAATTCGTGAAACGTAGATGTAGGTACATGTAGCCTACATACGTACAGGTCCATGATAGCATTAAACATCCTCGACGCACATCGTGAAATGGCTATGTAGCAAATAGATATTCAAATAACAGTTTCATAGCGCCCTAAACATTTCAGTTTAATATAAAGTCCATCTATAGAGTTAGAAAACAATGCTAGGCCATTCTAAGAGCTCAAAACAATTAGATATCGATGTGTAATACAGACAATCACGCTACTACTCTTTGCTGTGCCTTCAATAATGTCAACCTTAACGATATTCCTTGAGCCTCTGTAAGAGGTAATGAAGTGTACGACACTTTTACTCTCGGCAACATCAAGAAAGAGCTTTGGCAGCGCTACAATCGTATTTTGTGATGGTAAGCAGGGGCGGAGCTTAAATAAGTATAATTTTACTCCGGAAGGACACTACAAAATACGCCTTTGCAACCTTCGTCCCTTAGTTATTCCCTTAATAAAGTGGCCATGGAGCTTCCATACTCCTCTGTTCATACCATGTTAATTTGTACAACATTCCAATCCCTCCACTCTTGTAATTTCATTCCACCATAACATGTAATTTGATCTTAATTTGTAATCTAGGACTAATTAACGTCTTATGTTTTTTATGGATTTGGTTTGAAATCTACACTGTTAGTTAATGGAAGATGAAGAACCCGCCAGCAATCGTCAGCAGATATCCGGCGTGCAACAGCTTCCCGACATGGATCCTCCTCGGAGCCCACGGCTGCTTTCACCCCGTGTAAATGCCGCAAAGTTACAGTCTGCAGTGGGTGGCTCTATCTCAGCATCGCACAGTGACATTCTTATCTGGTGAGTGATATTATTCCTGGTGATAGTGTGTTGTATGACAGTGGAAGGAACAAAAGCGAGAGGCGAGAATGAAATCAAGTATAGATTTGTTCAAGGGCTTGTAGAACATAATAGATACGGGAATGAGATTGTAATGGGAGACATGAATGGCCACATTGGTGTTAGGCAGTGGCGTAGCTACGGGGGAGCATGCGCCCCTCCCATGAGAATGCGGTGTCCCCCCACTGGCCATAGCTGCCGTATTCTGAATAATGCTCTTAATACACACCACTGAACTGATCTTAGAATATACCCTTCTATGTGGCATCAGAGTGGTCCCTGAGCTCCGCTTGCCTAATGCCCCCCCCCCCCCCCCCCCCGGTGCTCCCCCATTGATAGATACCTAGCTATACGCCTATTCCACTGCTAACAGGGGAGGTGGTAGCAAAGTGGTTAGCGTGGCATAAGAACACCCACATGCTGCCCATTAACCCCTTCGAGTGCGAGTGCATCGGAGGACACAGGGGGGCAGCATGAGCCTCTAATCACAGGCGTCACTATAAAAATACTGCCTGCGCCACCACGGGCGAGGGCCAACCATCACAGCCCTCAAGTGAACCTCCAGGGCCTACCATCCGAGCCCTGGAGGTCACTGCCAACAGGCGCTATAGGCATAAATGTAAAAAAAAAAAATAATAAATAAAACAATCCAGTCCTTTAACAACTCACAAACTACGTAGCGATAAAAATTTATATATCCTACCCACAATCCTCTGCGACGCTGATAATAGTTCGAAGCACTAACGAACCCTATCAATATAATTGTTTTAAGAAATACTACAAAACTATTACTACCTCACATTTACTAACATTATAGACTTAGATAACGTTACAGGTCAAGAATTATTTGTCAAAGGTTAACAGGTAAGGGCGTGGGAAGGAAATAAGGGAAAGGTTTAGTGTTTCGAAGCAGTGTTAATTTCCTTGAGTAATCTAGTACGAGCGGCAGTGGAGAGCGAGCCAGCGAGCAGGCAGGACGCGTGTGTGTGCAGGCAGCTGGGAGGAGGAAGGGGATGAGTTTTGGCCTACAACGCTTTATTTTGTTGCTTTTCTTCATATTTCTTCAACGTAAGGTAAGTAGAGAGAAAGGGAGGGAGTGAGAGAGTGAGAGGAATGAGTGGGCAGTGGCGGATTTGGGGGTGGTGGCCCCGACCACCCCTGAAATCTCATTGGCTACCCCAGATTTAAGTCAAGAGGTCTAATGAAAATTAAACCATTTATTTTTAATGGCTATGCCACGGCCACCCCACACTAGATCTGTGTCCAACCTTGGCCACTCCAGTCACCATGTCCTGACGGCACTTCTGTGAGTGGGAGAGGGAGGCAGTGCATGAGAGCTTACGTATGATTTGAGGTTGTTTAGTTATCCCTGCAAAGTAATGGCTGTTGCCTCGTTATCTTTCTAGCTTATATAACGTCAGATCAGCTATAGCCAGTGACGTAGCTACGGGGGGGGCATGTGCCCCCCCCCCTGAGAATCCGGAGCCCCCCGACTGGCCATGGCTGCCGTAATCTGCTTGAATCCGTGACTGACGTTATGCACATACGACCCTTAAGCCCCGTCCACACTACCACTCACCACCGTCGGCGCTTGCCGTCGGCAAGCGCCGACGGGAAGCACCGACGGTGGTGGTATCGGACGGTGGGCTTTATATGTGGTATCGGAATGCCCGAGCTCCGCTTACCATAGTGCCCCCCCCCCCCGCCCCCATTGATAGATACCTAGCTACGCCACTGAGTGTTAGGAGAGGAAGTGAATGGAAATGGCGGTAATGGCCAATGTGCTGCTTGACTGCAGAGGAGAATGAAATCTAAATTTTGAACGTGACCATGGCTGAAGGAAGAGTGACCTGGGAGTGGAAGGGAGTGAATCTGCCATTGACTAAGTGAATCGGGAAGCTAGGGAACGGGTGAGAAGTATGTGGGTGAATGAGAAGTGGACAATTATTAATGTAGCGAGTGACCATAACATGGTGGTGATGGAGTTTGGGTGTATGAAAGAAAAAAAGAGTGAGCGCAAAAGAGGAGAGGAATGGACGATGGAAGCTTAGATATGCAGTGTGGGATTATTTTAGAGAAGTAGTGAGTAATGAGGACTGGAACCTGGGAGAGAAAGGTTTGAGAAGAGAGTAGGTGTGGGTGAGCTGAATGAGAGATTATTAAAGAAACATAACTTAGCAGAGTTGTAACAGTCGTGTGGTTGAATGTGAAAGAATTCTTGGAGCACGCATAAAAGAATGAGAGGCAGGGGGCCCCTCACTGATGGGGGACCCCATATGAATGTGGTGCTGGCAGAGGTAGGAGGTGATAATGGAACCTCTAGTTTTGATGTTTCCTACAGGTACGTGTGTAGGAGAACGCCGAACCAAAGATTTCACCGAGTCTTTGCTGGGTGGCTCCCATCTTCAGGTCATCTAGCTTGGTGCAGTCATATGGACCCTCCTGTGTGATGGTGCTAACTACTGCGCTGCTCTCCCTCTGCAGACAAAAGATTGACCGTTTGGCCCTTTGCCTGCTGGACATCTGCTGGTGACACTCCTGGATCACCAACCAGTGAAGAGGCGTAAGTATTAATTACTGAAATTGAGCAAATATACTTTCCAAATATACTCTTCAATTGAGTAAAATCATTTTGTAGAAAAGAAAAATATGTAGATTCATTTACTGTGCTCAAAAATAAACCTAAGATACCACTACCACAAGGGCAGATTTGAAAAATGAACTTGTCTTTTCTCATTCCTATTGTAGTATAAAGATGTTGAAAATATCCTAAGATTTTAAGACTTTTCAGATACCAATTTGCACAGAGACTGGACCTATGTGCAAATTGGTATATTAATAAGAAATATTAAATCTTTGGATATTTTTTAACATCTTTATACTATAATTGGTATCAGAAAAGACAGTACATTTTTCAAATCTGCCTTTGCAGAGAAGGAAAAAAAAGAACATTTACATATACTATATAAGTATCCATTATTCAGTGGTTTTTTTAATAATGGGTCTACAAACATCCATCTTTTAGATTTTTCACCATATGATGCTGCAGTAAACCAAGAATTTTTGATAAGCTTTTATTGATGGTTTAAGAAATCATATAAATTAGCCCAACTGACTTCCGTTTTTACAAATAAAACTAATTTCTTCTTAAAATTCAAATAAAAATAAAATCACTTCATAAAACTTACTCAAATTTCCTCCCATAAAACTTACATCAACTAACTTCTTAGATTCAAATTTTAATAAATTAAAGTTCAAATAATTTGATAAAACTTTGCTTTTACCATCCCTAATACAACTTATCTTAGTATTCGTAAAAAAAATTTACTTACATCTTAAAATGAGTTACCAGTGTGCTCTGTACAAAGGTGAGACAAGTGAGTGGAGAGTTGGTGGGAACACACAGGCGGAACAACTCCCTGTAACGTTTCAACACAAAGACTTTTTGAAGTGTTGAACCAACCAACTTATCAATTTATCCAAAAGGATAAATCATTCTTTAAAAACTAACCCTGATGCCATCCCAATCTGGCAAGTGTCCATGTTTCTTCACATGTACGATTAGGGTTTTGACGTCTTGTGACGGTGTAAATTATTCCTGAGTTTGTATTCTGTACTCTCGTCATCAAAAGATCTTAAAGGATTATCCAAAGGATACATTAGTATTCCGAAAGCTTCAGTCACCTGCGCCATCTCTTCTTTCAAAAATTCTGCACGGCATATCCTTATATCTCAGTTATGATTCAATTACTATATCTCACAAAGTCTGTTGTAATCGGATTCTACCTGCAAGCCATAAGGATATGCTGCGAAGTTTTTGGAGGACAGGATGGCGATGTGACTGAAGCATTAAAAGAATCATGTATCCGTCACAGTGCCTTGCACCATCACAGGACGTCACAACCCTCATCGTACATGTGAAGAAATATGGACACTGCCAGATTGGGTTGCCATTAGGATTCTCCACACTGGGCTGGCAAGGAAAATTTGGAGGAAGGTTGGAGCCGCCCACATCCCAACAGGGGAGGTGACCTACCACCGGGAGGGGTGTATCAAGCTATCAAGCCAGGTCAATACTCACCACAGAGAGAGGACTTGGGGTATGTACAAAAACTACAAACCATTGGGCTTCCTTCTGGATTGCCCACTGACTTAATCCACCACTGAGGTTCATATACTGCCTCATTATGTATGCCTGTTCATTCTCTCTGAAGAAGACTTTGTGTCAAAACGTGAGATAATATAGTATCACTGCATCAGCCTGTTTTCCTACCACATTTCACTCACTAGTATGTGTACTCTATTGAACTATTTGCCGCGGCAGAACATACTGGAATAATATAATAATCTGATATTTACAAATAAATAATCTGTTAGTTACATTTGAATATTGAAAAAATATAGTAAATCTCCTATTACATCTATGAATTTACTACTCAAATTCATTATTATAAGTGTTTAAAAATACTTGATGATGGATGATTGTTATCTCTACTTGAAGAAAATTGGTCCATTTTTGCCTTCTTGACAGCAGGTAAGCTGTCTCTCCTCCTTTGACTGACTCCAGATTTTTCTTTTTCTTCCACCTTGTCTTGTAAGTCATCGCCAGAAATCTGCTGAAAGACAAAGTTTCCTCTCTGCTTGGCGCCTCCCACAACATCCCTCCTGTCTCTAGTGAACTCTGCAATGCGAGCCAACGTTGGCCTGTCTCGGTTCAGGAAGGAGCCTCTCTGCTTCTGGAAACAGGAAAAACAACAATATTGAGTGAGAGGAATGTGATAATGAGATGCGTGGACAGAAACAAATGGAGACAGCTGTGGCCAACCCCTTGAGGGAGTTTTAAGGAGCAAGTGTCAGCATAGACTCCTAGGCTTGCAATATTGTGCATCATGTAGAATACTACCGTAGATAACACTATAGTAGTCACTTTCACTAATGTTGCCAGGCGCCATATATTACGAATAATAGCATCACTACTGATTTGTATGTGCCACTGAAGATGATACACAGTAGTTTATATCATGACTGTATAATCAATCTACCCTGTTTCAGTGTTGTTTTATGCTTTGTATCTGCAAGTATAAACTGTTTCAAATTTCACTACTCATTCTTCTTTTTTCGCACGACAACAGACAACAGCCCATCACCTTTCGGGCGGGAGGACATAAACACTAGCTGGCGACCTTCGTATAGCCGTTACCGAGGTCACCACTCGGGTGATATTTTGGTCATTTGCTCATTTATAGCCAGAATATGACACAGACTCTCCAGATAGCCCCTTTTAACTTTCCTGAAATCATGGATGTAGAAATGTAACTATGAACGCCACCAAACGTCTGTAAATCGAAAAGAAACATTGTCCTGGCGACTTTAGTGTTATCTACGGTACTAAATAATAACTTATCCACATGAAAATTGACTTGTTCCATTATTTAGTTGAGAGTGGAAGTATCTGACTAAGTATAAGGTAAGCCAGGAACTATACTCTATTCAGTTTGACAAGAACACTCCTGATAGCTTAGTCCCGGCAACTCCACTTCCCCCGGCGCGGCGATCCACTGTAATTATTTTTTTTTTTTTTGTTTTTACATTTGTGCCTATAGCGCCTGTAGGCAGTGGTGACCTAGGGCTCGGATGGTAGGCTCTGGAGGTTCACTTGAGGGCTGTGATGGTTGGTCCTCGCCCATGGTGGCGCAGGCAGGATTTTTATAGTGACGCCTGTAGAGGCTCATGCTGCCCCCGTGTCCTCCGATGCACTCGCAATCGAAGGTAGAGTTAATGGGCAGGGCATGTGGGTGTTCTTAGGCCACTCGACGGTGCAGAAATTTTTTGGTTTTCTTCGGGGATCGAACTCGGGTCACCGAGAACGCCAGTTGGAGACGCTAACCACTCCGCTACCGCCTCCCCATAGACGGTTAGACGGACAAGTTTTACATTATTGTAATTTTGACCAATTACTCATTTTTGCATTGGTACGTGTCATATACTGTTAGTACTCGTTGAAGGATCCTCCAGAACTGCAAGGTTTACCGGATTGCTGAGTTCTTTACAACTAACTGATCAGACTTGTTGTTGCTACACTTAAGCTTCATGTCAAGTCCAGAAGAATCTCAAGAGGTAACCATACTGTGTTTCATCTTGAGAAGCTGAAGGACTTGACATGTGCCCATGAGTATGCAGTGGCAGTCTCAAATCAGTTTGATGTGCTCGGTGACCTCGAGGACCCTGTAGAACTGTGGGATACCTTCAAACGTGAAATTCTCCAGGCTGCCAAGGAGTGTATTGGGGAGCGCCTGAGGTCAAGGCGTGGTTTTGTCTCAACAGAGACGCTGGAGAATATCGAGGTTAGTTGCGGTGCCATGCTGGGAACCAGGACCAGCACAGGGCTCTGTCATGCTGGACTAGAACCCTCCTGGGGAGAGACAAGGAGAGGTATGTCAGGAGTCTCGCTTTGGATGTCAAGGGCCTTTTGAACGGTAATGACCTCCGACCCGCCTACCGAGCCCTGAAGAAGCTCCATTTCAAGTCTCCATCTCAGGCGAGTGCTATTCGAGCAGCAGATGGGCGCCTCGTGTCGGACATGGATGGGCAGATGGCTCGTTGGGCTGAGTACTTTGGGCAGTTGTTAACGGTGGACCTTCCAATTGAGCAGCTTCACACCACTGGGTTACGGGCAGTCGATGCCGATCCTCCCATTAACGAAACCGCACCCACTCTTGACGAAGTCAGAAAGGCTGTAGCAAAGTTGAGGGGTGGAAAGGCAGCTGGTGTCTGTAATATCAGTGCGGAGCTCCTCAAAGCTGGGGGTGAGGCCATGATCCGTGGGTTGCATGCTGTCCTGACTGCCGTGTGGCAATCAGGTACCATTCCTCCTAACTGGAGAAGGGGGCTAGTCGTCCCTATCTGGAAAGGGAAAGGGGACCGTCAGGACTGCAACAATTACCGCAGTATTACAATGCTCAGCGTGCCAGGCAAGGTGCTTGCCCATCTATTGCCGACACGGATCCGCAGTCATCTGCTGAAACATCAGAGACCTCAGCCGTCTGGGTTCACGCTTGGTAAGTCAACAACAGACCGTATTCTAGCACTTCGTGTCCTGGTGGAACGCCGACGTGAGTTTCGCCAGGGGATGCTTGCAGCCTATATTGATCTCAAGAAGGCGTTTGACTCAGTGCATCGTGAGTCAATGGGATCTTCTGCGATTTCGCGTGATTCCTGCAAGGACTATTGGTTTGATGACTGGTATGTACTCTGGGACTGAGAGTGCTGTGAAGTGTGGGGGAGGTGCATCCAGCTTCTTTCCTGTTAATACAGGAGTGAGGCAAGGGTGCGTCCTTGCCCCATCACTTTCCAACATTTGTATGGACTGGGTATTGGGCAAAGTTGTAGATCAAAGTTATTGTGGAGCATCCCTAGGCAACACCAAGATCACTGATCTTGTTTTTGCCGATGATGCAGTAATCTTTGCTGAATCGCTGGAGGTCCTGGTGATGGCTCTCGAGGCGCTGCACGAGGAGGCAAAGCCTTTGGGACTTGAGGTCTCCTGGCTCAAGACCAAGGTCCAGGTGTTTGGAGGCTTACTAGATGAAACAGTAAAGTCTGTTCATGCATGCGGTGAGGACATTGAGATCTTGGAAAGTTTTACATACCTTGGTAGCGCAGTCCATAATAACAGCGGGTCACGGCAAGAAGTCTTACGGCGGATTGGCATAGCCCACGGTGTTATGGACTCGCTCAGCATGAGTATTTGGCGTTGTCGGTACCTGTGCAGAAAGGCAAAGATCCGGATCTTCCAGTCGCTTGTGATGCCTGTCATACTCTATGGTTGTGAGACATGGACACCAAATAGCGACTTGAAGAGGCGAATCAATGCCTTTGGTAATAAGTGTTTTCGTAGAATCATGGGGTATCGCTGCGTTGATTACGTGTTAAATCAGCGATTGCACCGTGAGATTGAATCAAGGCCTGTTACCTGCATTGTCCGTCAGCGCCAAATTCGGCTATATGGGCATGTGGCACGCTACCCTGAAACCGATCCTTCCCATCGGGTTGTATCGGCAAGAGACAATCCGGCATGGAGGAGGCCATGGAGGCGCCCACAAGGCTCGTGGCTGGGGCAAGTCGATGTTTCTTGTCGAGAGTTGCTTGGTATGGGAAGGGAACCTGCATGGGGACTCGCGCATGGTGACCCCCAGGCGTCGTAGGGTGGGTGAGGCGACGGGTCCCCCGGCGTATGCCCCCAATGATTGATTGAGTGATATACCATCAGCATCGAAAAAGTGTGCTGATTCTGAGACCATGAATGAAAATTCAATACAGCAAAATTACAGGAATAATAGAGAGATGAAGAACAAAAAGAAAGTGAGAGAAAATGTTTATGCACCATTTTATTTTGCTCCCATTATCTTATTCTAGGTATCAATCAATCATTGGGGGCATACACCGGGGGGCCCGTCGCCTCGCCCACCCTACGATGCCACTCCCGTGGGTCACTACGCGCGAGTCCCCATACAGGCTCCCTTCCCATACGAAGCAACTCTAAATAGGAAACATCAACTTGCCCCGGCCACGAGCCTTGTGGGCGCCCCCTTGGCCTCCTCCACGCCTTATTGTCTCTTACAGATATAACCCGGTAGGAAGGATTGGTTTCAGGGTAGCTAACCAGATGCCCATATAGCCAAAGTTGGCGCTGACGGACTATGCAGGTAATAGGCCTCGATTCAGTTCACGGTGCAATCACTGATTTGACACGTAATCATCCCAGCGATACCTCATGATTCTGCAAAGACACTTATTACCAAAAGCATCGATTCGCCTCTTCAAGTCGCTATTTAGTGTCCGTCTCACATCCATAGAGTAAGACAGGAATCACAAGCAACTTGAAGATCCGGATCTTTGTCCTCCTGCACAGGTACCGACAATGCCAAATACTCGTGCTGAGCAAGTCCATAACACCGTGGGCTATGCCAATCCGCCGTAAAACTTCTTGACGGGACCCGCCGTCATTATGGACTGCGCTACCAAGGTATGTAAAACTTTCCCAAGATCTAAATGTCCTCGCCGCATGCATGAACAGACTGTACTGTTTCATCCAGTAAGCCTCCAAACACCTGGACCTTGGTCTTGAGCCAGAAGACCTCAAGTCCTAAAGGCTTTGCCTCCTCGTGCAGAGCCTCGAGAGCCATCACCAGGAGGGCGATGGCTCTCATCCAGCAACTCAGCAAAGATTACTGTATCATCGGCAAAACCAAGATCAATGATCTTGGTATTGCCAAGGGATGCTCCACAATCACTTTGATCTACAACTTTGCCCAATACCCAGTCCATACAAGTGTTGAAAAGTGATGGGGCAAGGACGCACCCTTGCCACACTCCTGTGTTCACAGGAAAAAAGCTGGATACATTTCCCCCACACTTCACAGCAATATCACAGTCCCAGAGTACAGACCAGTCATCAAACCAATAGATAGTATTCACATGACGTCACACATCCGGGTATTGTTGGGGGCAAGACTTGTAAACACAGCTGTTTCTTGTAAACACAACAGACTCTTGTGTGAATAGACGGATTGAAATATTTTCTTCTGTCGTGCTGTCGTTGGCTTTATTGTGACAATAAAGCCAACGACAGCACAAAGCGTGGGTTTCACAGATTTCCTACAATAAGACTCCACGAGGACAAACAGACGGAAGAGCTTTGTAGAGAGAGGAGAACAAAATGGATAGCTGCCATAGGAAGAAAATATTTCAATCCGTCTATTCACGCAAGACTGTTGTGTTTACAAGAAACAGCTGTGTTTACAAGTCTTGCCCCCAACAATACCCGGATGTTGTGACGTCTTGTGAATACTATCTATAGTCCTTGCAGGGATCTCGCGAAGTCGCAGAAGATCCCAGAGTGACTCGCAATGCACTGAGTCAAACGCCTTCTTGAGATTAACATAGGCTGCAAGCATCCCCTGTCGAAACTCACGTCGGCGTTCCACCAGGACACAAAGCCCTAGAATACAGTCCGTTGTTGACTTACCAGGCATGAACCCAGACTGCTGAGGTCTCTGATGCTTCAGCAGATGACTGCGGATCCGTGTCAGCAATAGTTGGGCAAGCACCTTGCCTGGCACACTGAGCAGTGTAATACCGCGGTAATTATTGCAGTCCTGACGGTCCCCTTTCCCTTTCCAGATAGGGACAACCAGCCCCCTTTTCCAGTTGGAAGATATGGTACCTGATTGCCACACGGCTGTCAGGACAGCATGCAGCCCGCGGATCATGGCCTCACCCCCAGCTTTGAGGAGCTCCGCACTGAATTACAGACACCAGCTGCCTTTCCACCCCTCAACTTTGCTACAGCCTCTCTGACTTTGTCAAGAGAGGGTGCGGTTTCGTCAATGGGAGGATCGGCATCCACTGCCCGTAATTCAATGGTGTGAAGCTGCCCGAATGAAGGGTCCACCGTGAACAATTGCCCAAAGTACTCAGCCCAACGAGCCATCTGCCCATCCATGTCCGACACGAGGCGCCCATCTGCTGCTCAGATAGCACTCGCCCGAGATGGAGACTTGGAGCGGAGCTTCTTCAGGGCTCGGTAGGCGGGTCGGAGGTCATTAGCGTTCAAATGACCCTCGACATCCTCAGCGAACTCTTGACATACCTCTCCTTGTCTCTCCCCAGGAGGGTTCTAGTCCAGCATGACAGAGCCCTGTGCTGGTCCTGGTTCCCAGCATGGCACCGCAACTAACCTCGATATTCTCCAGCGTCTCGTCGAGACAAAACCACGCCTTGACCTCAGGCGCTCCCCAATACACTCCTTGGCAGCCTGGAGAGTTTCACGTTTGAAGGTATCCCACAGTTCTACAGGGTCCTCGAGGGCACCGAGCACATTAAACCGATTTGAGACTGCCACTGCATACTCATGGGCACATGTCAAGTCCTTCAGCTTCTCAAGATGAAACACAGTGTGGTTACCTCTTGAGATTCCTCTGGACTTGACTTGATTCTAGGTATAGCTTACTGTAATTAATTTATGTTTATGGTATGGAGTAATGTCTTGTGAAGATGATGGTAGGTTCAGTTTTCCTAAATATCATCTGGTAGTTGATAATACCGTGTAAGAGTACAATATGTCGACGTGGTCTTCTGGAGTGACAGCAGGTAATAGGCGACCGGAAGTGGCTGGGCCATGATACTGGCGGCCACAGAGGGTGCTCTGGCCTACACGCCATATTGTACTGTTACACGGTATTATCAAACTACCAGATAATGTTTAGGAAAACTGAACCTACCATCATCTTCACAGACATTACTCCATATCATAAACATAAATTAATTACAGTAAGCTATACCTAGAATAAGATGATGGGAGCAAAATAAAATGGTGTATAAACATTTTCTCACTTTCTTTCTCCCTATTATTCCTGTAATTTTGCTTGTATTGAATTTTCTCATTCAGGGTCTTAGAATCAGCACACTTTTCCAATGCTGATGGTATATGACACGTAACAATGTAAAAATTAGTAGGTGGTCAAAAATTACAATAATGTAAAACTTGTCCGTCTAACAGTGGATCGCCGCGCCGGGGTAAGTGGAGTTGCCGGGACTAAGCTATCGGGAGTGTCCTTGCCAAACTGAATAGAGTATAGGAGGGTTCAGAAAGGGCTATTGCAATCAAGATGATGGTTGAGGAATACTTAGGGAAGGATAAAAAGCTGTAGGCAGCTTTCATGGACCTACATAGAAAACCCATATGATAGAGAAGCTCTCTGGAACACATTGAAAACTAATGGTGTCTGGGTGACATTAGCTAGAAGGATCTATGGCATTTTAAAGGAAGGAAAGTGTATATGTGTGGGAAGAGGAGGAGCTTAGTGAGAGTTATGTTGTAGGAGTGAGACACGGTGCGTGATGTCACCATGGCTGTTTAGTTTAATACTTTTTGGATGGCTGAATGAGGAATTAAACCTAATACTAAATGAAAATTATAATAATAAAAGAAACCTCGTACCTTTAGAAAAATGTTAAAGTTGGTCCCCACCTTGGTCGCCACTTGGACTGGAGCAACAGGAGCAAGGGGCTTCCTGTGCCCTGACCCGGCATCTTCTTTTGGCAATTTTTGTACACTTGGCCAACTTTCCACCTCATAAAGATCAGTCTCTGCCAGCTGTTGATTGAAACAAAAGCTAAATATGGAGAAAGTAACTTTAAATCAGTCCTGTTACAATGGATTAAATTGATTTTAATTTTATATCCTTATGTTACTATGTATTAAAATCATATTCAATTTCATATCCTTAAGTCAGCAACATCTCAAATTATTGAGAAAAATGCTCGTTAATGAAATCTGTAATGTGTAGAAGAATACTACTTATGAAAGACAATGTGGAGTGTTTTACCTACTTTGGAAAATATATTACATGGGTATCTTTTGACACTTCAATTTCCAGTAACTACATATCTACCACATCATTGCAACATTACCTATGTGAAAGTCTACCCCAATTTTCTTTACAGCTGTCTAAATTTTAACACTTTCATAATGTGTAATTTATTTACCTTGCCTCGCTGTTCCTGTAGAAATTTCTCTCGCTCGGCCTTCTGCTTCCTCCACTCCCCGATCATCCCCATTATCATCACTCCCCTCCTCCTCATCTGAGAATGCCTTCCTTTCATCCTCTATCATGCTTTTATCAAGATTTTTCCATCTGCAATGACGAAATAAGTTCAATTATAGCACTCACATAACCTATATCCCACATAACATTTCATCATCATCTTTCTGTTTAACCCCTTCACGCCCAGATCTTTCCTTTGATATAAAAAAATTAAAAATAAAAATTTGAGCCATATAATTACGAAAAGTAACTGAATATACCAAATTAGTTAGTCGACAAGGATACTAAACAGGTCATATCTATAAAATATTGCATTTATTCACTAAAAATTGTCTAATGGTACCCAAATTACAATGGAAATTACGTTCTGGGTCTCAATGGGTTAACGTCAGATTCTCCTACAATATCTTATGAGGTTAGACAGTCGATGATACGGTTCCAACTATCTCTATTCATTGCCTCCCACACTACATAGCGATGAAGAATCCTAACTTGGTAAAATATACGATAAAATCACATCGTATATAAACATGTAATTATCTGCATACCATCAAAACCAGCCTGACCATGCTAAATCATACAATTCCACAATTATATCCAGCACCCTCCAAACAGGTGTAGTAAGGGTAAGACTAGTGGCTGAATTCATGGTAAGTGTTTGTCCCATTCAGGCATTACATTACAAGCGGTGGTGGTGATAATAAGTTGAGTATAAATGCCCTTCCTTCAACTTACCTCCAGTGCTTGTACTATAATACTTTTTTTCTTAGTCTTTCTTTTTTCCTCAGTATAGTGCTATGGGAAGAAAAGCCTAGTTATGCAGTAGGATGGCTCTATATAAGGCAAGTCACACATTGAGGGTAATCTATGAGCAAACCAGCCTCCATGGGCGCTCGGCTCAAAGATGGGTGAAGACCGTGAAGCAATGTTATTTAGGAGAGGTCATCCTTTCCCGTACCTGTCAGACTGAAAGACATGTGCCCGCCTTTTTTTTATATCTTACACACCTTAGTATCATGATCAATTTATCTCCTGGCCACTACAAAGGTGCAGGGCATACCACAGCGTGACTTAGGTGTGGGTAGGGAAATCTTTTCATCACCATAATACTTCGTCTATCTTTGAAAAATGAGTAGCATAATTGTATAATTTCCAAACTACTGTCGCCTCGGTGGTGTAGTGGCAAGCATGCCTTACTACGAATCTGCGGGCCCTGGTTCGAATCCGGGACAGGGCAAGTCGGCGGCTAGCCCATCCAACTCTTCTTCCTCCCTTTCGGGGTTAATAAATGGGTACCTGGGGAAGGTAACTGTGGTAACCCGGATGTCACACTAGCCCTGTGTCCCGGGGTAGCAGGTTCTCACCCACCACAGGCTAATGCGACGGAGATGAGCACCGAGGTCACGCACAGCTTAGTGTATGCTGCCCCCCATCTTTACCTTTACAAACAACACTCTTTCAATTTCTATCCTTCTCTCTGCACCTTCGTTTTAAGTTTCCTTTCTGACCGCTCTATTGCTACTATTTTAGACTGTCATTATTATTATTCTAAATCTATTAACAGTGGTGTTTCGCAGGGCTCTGTCCTATCACCCACGGGCTTATTATTCACTAGTGATCTTTATTTAACTCATTACCCTGTTCACTCCTATGCTAATGACTACCCTACATTCTTCAACATCATTCACTAAACTTCCAATTTACAAGAGTTAATTGATTCACGGAGGGATGCCAACTAAAGAAAAAATAAAATCATGAAGAAATAACCTAGACTTCTAAAATCTAAACGTACCACTAAAGAAAATATATAATTCTGAAAAAATAACACATTTTCTTCTGATCTAAACGTACCACTAAAGAAAAAAAATTATAATGAAAAAAGAACCTATACTACTTCTAAAATCTAAAACGTACCACAAAAGTACGCATCAATAATAGGTCACAAAAGAATAGCGACAAGTCACCTGAACTGCCTGGTGCGGCCCTCCCCATGCAGCTCCCCGTCCTCCAGGTACATCTCCTGCAGCAGCCGCACCTCACGCTTGTCCGAATCCAGCAGACTCCGCAGGTGGGCTTTTCCAACCTAACGAGAAAGACCAAAGGTGAGTTTCATGATCAAAGTGGCTGATTTGCTGCTCTATTTTCTCTATATTTCACTGTTTTTTAATAGCCTATGAATTTCATTATGCAAGTGGCTGATTTGCTACTCTTTAATCCAGCAGACTCCTCAGATGGGCTTTTCCAACCTATTGAACATAGGAACATGAGAAAATAAGGAAGCTACAAGAGGCCGCGAGACCTACACGCGGTAGTTCCTGTTACTTAACACTACCTACATCCACCTTTCATCCCCATCCATGAAATTGTCTAGCCTCCTTTTAAAGCTCCCTATTGACTCCGCACTAACTACCTGACGATTGAGTCCATTCCAATAATTTACCACCCTATTTGTGAACCAGTTTTTCCCTATTTCCTTTTTAAATCAACGCTTTTCCAGTTTGAAATCCATCACTTCTTGTTCTACCCAGAGAAAGACCAAAGATGAGTTTCATGATCAAAGTGGCCGATTTGCTACTCTATACTCTCTACATTACACTGGTTTTTAATAGCCTATCAAAGACCTATTCCAGCCATGAAAACACAATACAGTTTTGAAAATAATAACAATAATAAGTGTATATATTGCCCACATGTATAAATTACCTTTGTTTGCTTTAGTACTCCTGTTTGTATTCATGTTGTTGTTTTTCTACAGTATGCCTTCGGTGAAAATAAAACTATTATTATTACCACATTTTGCAGACAACGAGGCAGCTGTAGCCTTGTTTTGTTGGCAGTTTTAGACACAAGGAGACTTTCTCACCTGGTCTCTGAGTTCATTGCTGTCAAAGTACTCCCGGTCGCCCTCCTCCTCCTCCATGTCATCGGCACTGCCCTCACCTTCATCGTCATCAGAGTTCACATCGGAACCAGACAGCTCGGCTTCATTTTCCAAGAATTCGGCTCTTATACCTCTGTGGCACAAAACATGTCAAATAAAATAAATAATATATTATGTCCTTTTTTCAACACATGAAAATAGGCAAGAAAATATTATGGAAAACACCTAGGAAATCTTACGGAAAACACCTAGGAAATCTTAAGGAAAACACCTAGGAAATCTTAAGGAAAACACCTAGGAAATCTTAAGGAAAACACCTAGGAAATCTTATGGAAAACACCTAGGAAATCTTAAGGAAAACACCTAGGAAATCTTACGGAAAACACCTAGGAAATCTTAAGGAAAACACCTAGGAAATCTTAAGGAAAACACCTAGGAAATCTTAAGGAAAACACCTAGGAAATCTTAAGGAAAACACCTAGGAAATCTTAAGGAAAACACCTAGGAAATCTTAAGGAAAACACCTAGGAAATCTTAAGGAAAACACCTAGGAAATCTTATGGAAAACACCTAGGAAATCTTACGGAAAACGCCTAGGAAATCTTAAGGAAAACACCTAGGAAATCTTATGGAAAACACCTAGGAAATCTTACGGAAAACACCTAGGAAATCTTACGGAAAACACCTAGGAAATCTTACGGAAAACGCCTAGGAAATCTTACGAACCTAGAAATTACGAAACACCTAGGAAATCTTAAGGAAAACACCTAGGAAATCTTACGGAAAACGCCTAGGAAATCTTACGCAAAACACCTAGGAAATCTTAAGGAAAACACCTAGGAAATCTTAAGGAAAACACCTAGAAATCTTAAGGAAAACCCTAGGAAATCTTAGGAAAACACCTAGGAAATCTTAAGGAAAACACCTATGAAATCTTACGGAAAACGCCTAGGAAATCTTACGGAAAACACCTAGGAAATCTTACGGAAAACACCTAGGAAATCTTACGGAAAACGCCTAGGAAATCTTACGGAAAACTCCTAGGAAATCTTACGGAAAACACCTAGGAAATCTTAAGGAAAACACCTAGGAAATCTTAAGGAAAACACCTAGGAAATCTTAAGCAAAACACCTAGGAAATCTTAGGAAAACACCCAGGAAATCTTAGGAAAACACTAGGAAATCTTACGGAAAACGCCTAGGAAATCTTACGGAAAACACCTAGGAAATCTTACGGAAAACACCTAGGAAATCTTACGGAAAACACCTAGGAAATCTTAAGGAAAACACCTAGGAAATCTTAAGGAAAACACCTAGAAAATCTTACGGAAAACACCTAGGAAATCTTAAGGAAAACACCTAGGAAATCTTACGGAAAACACCTAGGAAATCTTACGGAAAACCTAGGAAATTTAAGGAAAACACCTAGGAAATCTTACGGAAAACACCTAGGAAATCTTAAGGAAAACACCTAGGAAATCTTACGGAAAACACCTAGGAAATCTTAAGGAAAACACCTAGGAAATCTTAAGGAAAACACCTAGGAAATCTTAAGGAAAACACCTAGGAAATCTTACGGAAAACGCCTAGGAAATCTTACGGAAAACACCTAGGAAATCTTACGGAAAACACCTAGGAAATCTTAAGGAAAACACCTAGGAAATCTTAAGGAAAACACCTAGGAAATCTTAAGGAAAACACCTAGGAAATCTTACGGAAAACACCTAGGAAATCTTAAGGAAAACACCTAGGAAATCTTACGGAAAACACCTAGGAAATCTTAAGGAAAACACCTAGGAAATCTTACGGAAAACACCTAGGAAATCTTAAGGAAAACACCTAGGAAATCTTACGGAAAACACCTAGGAAATCTTATGGAAAACACCTAGGAAATCTTATGGAAAACACCTAGGAAATCTTACAGAAAACACCTAGGAAATCTTAAGGAAAACACCTAGGAAATCTTATGGAAAACACCTAGGAAATCTTAAGGAAAACACCTAGGAAATCTTAAGGAAAACACCTAGGAAATCTTAAGGAAAACACCTAGGAAATCTTAAGGAAAACACCTAGGAAATCTTAAGGAAAACACCTAGGAAATCTTATGGAAAACACCTAGGAAATCTTAAGGAAAACACCTAGGAAATCTTAAGGAAAACACCTAGGAAATCTTAAGGAAAAACACCTAGGAAATCTTAGGAAAACACCTAGGAAATCTTAAGGAAAACACCTAGGAAATCTTACGGAAAACACCTAGGAAATCTTAAGGAAAACACCTAGGAAATCTTAAGGAAAACACCTAGGAAATCTTAAGGAAAACACCTAGGAAATCTTAAGGAAAACACCTAGGAAATCTTAAGGAAAACACCTAGGAAATCTTATGGAAAACACCTAGGAAATCTTAAGGAAAACACTTAGGAAATCTTATGGAAAACGCCTAGGAAATCTTATGGAAAACACCTAGGAAATCTTATGGAAAACACCTAGGAAATCTTACGGAAAACACCTAGGAAATCTTACGGAAAACACCTAGGAAATCTTAAGGAAAACACTAGGAAATCTTATGGAAAACCCTAGGAAATCTTATGGAAAACACCTAGGAAATCTTAGGAAAACACCTAGGAAATCTTAGGAAAACCTAGGAAATCTTATGGAAAACCTAGGAATCTTATGGAAAACACCTAGGAAATCTTACGGAAAACACCTAGGAAATCTTACGGAAAACACCTAGGAAATCTTAAGGAAAACACCTAGGAAATCTTACGGAAAACACCTAGGAAATCTTAAGGAAAACACCTAGGAAATCTTACGGAAAACACCTAGGAAATCTTATGGAAAACACCTAGGAAATCTTACGGAAAACACCTAGGAAATCTTACGGAAAACACCTAGGAAATCTTAAGGAAAACACCTAGGAAATCTTACGGAAAACACCTAGGAAATCTTAAGGAAAACACCTAGGAAATCTTACGGAAAACACTAGGAAATCTTACGGAAAACCTAGGAAATCTTACGGAAAACGCCTAGGAAATCTTATGGAAAACACCTAGGAAATCTTAAGGAAAACACCTAGGAAATCTTACGGAAAACACCTAGGAAATCTTATGGAAAACACCTAGGAAATCTTAAGGAAAACACCTAGGAAATCTTAAGGAAAACACCTAGGAAATCTTACGGAAAACACCTAGGAAATCTTACGGAAAACTAGATCAATGTGCTGTTCAATAAATATAGATGAATGAGAATTTTCAATAGAAAAACATTTAATATTTGAAAACAGCAAAATAGCTGTGTGTGTGTATCTATGTAAAAGCATGGATGTATCTGTATAAATTTGAGCATTCATGTACAGGCATGAACTGTGAACTTTGTGAGAAAAAAGTATTTTTCCCAATGCTAAATGTACTCCCATGAGTATACATGGAGTGCCACACAGCAAATTCTTCTTGAACAATTAATACAGTTATCACATTCAGAACTTACAAAAACAATATTACAATTGCCTAAAATAAAAAAATATAATTAATTTACTTTCTCTCTCTCTCTCTCTCTCTGGCTGAATATCAGAACTGCACAAAAACTTACCTTTTACTGTTGTCTTTGAAACCTGTGAACACAGTTGTTGGTATTTCATTTTCCTCTTCATCAAATGCTATGGGTTCTTGTGCATCCTCATCGTCTGTAAACCAAAATAATAATATTGTATTTTCGGGCATCTAAGTCGCACCGAGGTGTTAGACACATACCAGTTTAGACTTAAAATCTAGAGAAAAAGAAGATAAAATTAAGGTTTCAACACTTTCACCTATTTTACCAAGATGCTTTGTGGATACCTAAGCAACATGTAGATCCTTTGAACAACTTATAGTCTGCATCATTTCTTTCTCGTACAGATACAAGCTGTTTGCACTCAAAGCTCACCCACAACTAATGTCAATGGCTTTGTGTATTAATGCATTCTGCTGTCTCAGCACCGGAGTGGCTTGGCTTCAGCTTTTATAGTATGTAATCAATTAGTTTATTGATTTGATGCAGAGGATATGTACGGTATGTATAATTTTTAATAAATCTTAAATTTTTCACAAATTGCACTTGTTGAATTTTATCATTTTTTCTTATATCTAATTTTGTAAAATCTCTCGATCTTTTGTAAAATATAAACCGTATACAAATTATTGATTTTCATATAACTATTTAGTATGTTAAGGATTCACAAATTGCAATCTATATTGAAAGGCAGGTGAGTCAGAAAAGCTTAAGTTTGGGTCTTAAAATTGTGACTATTATTACACTGCCAGACTTCCTAACAAAGAGCAAACCTTACAGTCCTAGGCTAGTCAAGTAACAATTATACAGACCAACTATTAACTGGTCACAATATTTATATCCATATAATAATGTTATACGTAGTGTGACATACCTGAAAATTCTATGACTCTTTTTCTTTTCTTTCTTCTCACAGATGTTATGTCCATCGAGTCATCATCCTCCGAAGAATAAATAACCATTTTGGGAGAAGCTCCTGTCAGATTTTCCGTTTCGGTTTTTCAGCTTCACTTTCTTCAGCGTCGAGTTCGGTCTGGCTGTTAGAAGACCTAATTGACAAAAACAAAACAATCATTCCTTCGGTGAATATCCAACGGAATGTGAAATTAGCCTAAATGGAGATAGATTGGAGGAGGTTCATGAATTTAAATACTTTGGCTCAATTATGTGCAAGTATGGAAGCATAGAAGGTGAGAAGAGAAAAAGAGCACTGCAAGGGAGACAAGTGATTAGATCCCCGGGACGTGTGATGTATGAAGGACTGTGAGCATGGAGGTAAAATAGGGACTGAGAGATGTGATAATTGCACCAACAATCATATATGCAAGTGAGATATGAGAGTATGGAATGAAGGAAAAAGGTCAAGGATCCAAGCAGTTCAACTAAGTGATCTGAGAAGTGCATGTGATGAGGAGAATGTAGTGAAAGTAATGGAAAAATTGGTGAAAGTAATGAAGTGTGTATGGCAGGTTTGGTGTGTGTCTCTCTCTAAATGAACAATCAGTTGCCTGTTGAGGGAGCAAGAACAAAAAATTGCTATGTGGTGCAGAAGGAACCAAGGTGAATATTCTATTTCAAATCTGACAGGATGTAGCGCATTAACACAAACACAAAATAACCTTTTCACCATATACTAATATGTACGTATATAATAAATACCCATCCACTTTCTAGAATCTCGTATTATCTACTTTTTTAGGGACTGGCAGCTAGCGGGCTTTTTGTCATTTCTTCTTCTTTTTCCCCTTGGTCAGTCCTTCATGATGTAAAGAAAAGAACAGATAAATAACACTTCCTTATGATGTAAAGAAAAATAGATAAATAAAAGCTATACATACGTGGTAAATTTAGCAGTACACAGCCCAAGAAGTTCATCCTCATCATGGTCGTCCTGAGAGACAAGTAATGTTTGGGGGCCACCCAGACTATTCTTCTGCTGACTGCTCTCCCCTTGCTTGGCGCCACCAAAGCGTCCAGAGCACAGACCCAACAGCTCATTGATCTCCTGGGTGGGGGTGACACCATCGCCACACAGCTCCCTCACCTCAGTGGCAGCTTCTGTCTCATCTGTGTGAAAAAATAATGCTCACTAAGACATTTCGACTATACTGGTTTTTTTAACGAGGCGAAAAATCCTGAGCCTTTGCCGTTTACTGACTGATATTTGATGCCAGGATAAGTGAATACTACGGTTCTTCTTAATTTCAGTTGCATTTTATCATAGCTAACCATATTATCAGGTAAACTAATAGACTATAGGCATAATTTCAAGCATGAGACCTTAAGATAGAATGGAAATTTTGCCTCGTTAAAAAAAATAACTACACTAAAACCCTTATAACTCGGCACGATAGGGGCTCTGGCCATTGCTGAGTTATTCAATATGCTGAATTATGCAAATGCCTTCCTCTGATATGGGTTAAAAAAAAAAAAATAATAATAAATTTGTAAATAACTTTTACCCATAAATACCACTCATAAATCCACTTTAAATCTTTCTGCACCGTCGAGTGGCCTAAGAACACCCACATGCCCTGTCCATTAACTCTACCTTCGACTGCAAGTGCATCAGAGGACACAGGGGAGCGGCATGAGCCTCTAATCACAGGCGTCACAATAACAATCCTGCCTGCGCCACCACAGGCGAGGGCCAACCATCACAACCCTCAAGTACAGTGAGCCTCCAGGACCTACCATCTGAGCCCCCCCCCAAAAAAAAAAATTGCCGACTGTCTTTGCCTTGCCGAGTTATACAATGTCGAGTTATAAGGGTTTTAGTGTATATAATCTATAAGCATACAAAAATATTCTTAAGGAAATGTTTTTGTTGCAACTCAATAAATATCAATTACATGACAAAAGGCTGCCCATTACATTGCTAAATAACCTTTCCCACTTACCTGAAAACTGACCCGAGCAAAGGCCAATCAGTTCGTCTTTATCCTGAGTGCCGTCTATTCTACCCAAGTCAAGATGCAACTTTGAAAATGACTCGTTTTCCTTATTAGATTCATGAGGTTGTGTAGAATCCAGAGAAGAGAAGTTCAGATCAAGAACCCCCTGGGAGGCACTGGTACCTTCATTGTTGAAAATGTCAGCTGAGTCTTCTGCTGGCAGAGAAAGTTCTTGTTTCTGAAAGCAAAGGCAAAAGCAAGGCACTGTCATGAGAACTGTCACGCCATTCAAAGGCACTGCAGTCTTTTGACAGTCTGAATTGGTGTTTATGTATGCAAGTATTATTAATCCATTTATCTGTTTTGAATTGCACGTCCATTCTTATTCAGCATGATGGTAGTATGTTAAGCCACTTGGTTATCTGCATCCTTTGTCATACAATATTCATGATCTGACAACTCCTGCAGCTGGTCTTGAAAAAAACAAAAAGTCCAATTTTCTATTCAAGAAAAGGCTGCACGGGTGAGAGAGGGACAGATAAGACAGAAGCAGGTGGCAGCACAGATGCTAGTCTCTGACCCAAGCTGGATAAAGTTTTAAGGATTTAATTTTCCTATCAACAATGGGAGGCCTCTTTTTCACATGATAGATAAACCATACTTCATGATTGAAAAGTAAAATTTATTTTGTTATAATATTACTCGGGCTGTTAAGAATAATGCCAAGAGATTAGAGAATCTTGAGAAGAGAAGGGTGAGATTTTAGCCATGCTTTGTGGGTTACCACCAGGTAACAAACTCTGACATAAATAACTACATGGATAAAACTTGAACTTTCAAACCTGATGATGATGATGATGATTGAAATAACAACTAAGCAATGAAGTAATCCTAGTATTAGTATTACTTTGGAGCTGGTGCTCAAGGTGCTGCTGAAGCTGCTTGACTTGTTCTTTGTAAGGAACTGAGAGAGTCCATTCTCCGCATTGACCTTCATGCCACCCCTCGGCTGGTGACCGGCAATCACTGAGCCGTACAGCTCAAAGCTGGAGTCAAAGGAGGTGGTGCTGGCGTCCTTGTCTAATGTATCACCTGTAAATTAATCGAAATAGAGAAAATATTTAGGACACAGGATTATAATTGGAAGAGTCAATAAAAAATAAATAATTATTTTGTGCAAGGCAGACCACCTTTCATGTATCAGACTCATCACTTACGATCACTTGTAAAATATAAGTACCAGGTACCAGGTGACTGGACAAAGACCATCATTATTGCAATATATAAAGGGAAGGGTAGTAGAAGTAAAATGTGGCAATTATAGAGGCGTAAGTCTTTTAAGAAAGCTGGAAAGGTTTATGGCAAAATTGTGATTGCTAGGTTGACTACTCTCTGAGGACTCCAATACCAATTAACATTATCCTTTTGTTTTTATTATTCTCATTTGGCAAATTTGCACTTGGCTCGCTTTCTACGGCACCAATTTATCCCCAAATGCATTGTGGAAATTTTATGTCACAAACATATATTTAATTAGAATTCTTGCCTTCAGATAACCCTTGTCTATCTTATCACGACAAAATACCCCAGCTAGCACTAACTAAGATACTTATCGGTGGATAGGAGGGTTGTGTTGGGTTGAAGGACGTTAATTAATACTGCCTGCCCATGGCATTCGGCTGGTCGTGCGTGGTCAGGGCCAGAAGTGAAGGGCGGATCTGATGTTTTGGTTTGAGGGCGTCCGGCGGGTTCAAACAACACTGACACGGCGGATATAATCGCTGTGTCGATAAGACACGTCCTATGGTTTTACACTTATATATACAAAAATTATAAAAATTTCTTCTCGATTTAATCTGAGAAGCTTAGAGAGAGATGTTATTCCCGTGAAAAACTGGTGTGTACTTTTAGCAAGAGATGTTGCTACCGGGAGGGTCTGGTGTGTACTGAACTGCTCTGCGGGCGGCGGATCGGCTGCCACAAATGCCTATCGACAGTGTCCATGATTAAATATGCGCAAATATTATGACGACGGCTAATAACCAGTTGTTTCTAATCAATCTTAAACAGGGTTGAGTCAAAAGCTTTTCGTCTCATCAACTCCCCTCCTCTGACTGACTTTCTTCAATCTTTAAATCACCGCCGCAATGTTGCTTCTCTTGCTATCTTCTACCGTTATTTCCATGCTCACTGCTCTTCTGAACTTACTAACTTTTTTTTTTTTTTTTTTTTTTTTTTTTTTTTTTTTTACATTTGTGCCTATAGCGCCTGTAGGCAGTGGTTACCCACTACCCAGGGCTCAGATGGTAGGCTCTGGAGGTTCACTTGAGGGATGTGATGGTTGGTCCTCGCCCGTGGTGGCGCAGGCAGGATTTTTATAGTGACGCCTGTGATTAGAGGCTCATGCCGCCCCCGTGTCCTCCGATGCACTCGCAATCGAAGGTAGAGTTGATGGGCAGGGCATGTGGGTGTTCTTAGGCCACTTGACGGTGCAGAAAGGTTTTGGTTTTCTTCGGGGATCGAACTCGGGTCACCGAGAACACCAGTCAGAGATGCTAACCACTCCGCTACTGCCTCCCACATGCATGCCTCCCCCCCTCCCGCGGCCTCGCTGCACAAGACTTTCTACTCATTCTCATCCCTATTCTGTCCATCTTCCTAATGCAAGAGTTAATCAGTATCTTTACTCTTTCATCCCTTTCACTGGTAAACTCTGGAACTCCCTTCCTGTTTCTATTTTTCCACCTTCCTACGACTTCCTACGACTACAATCTTTTCAAGAGAAGAGTGACAAGACACCTCCCGAACTAAATTGTCCCACCCCCCTTTCTTTATTCTCTTACTGTCTTCTTTATAGGGAGTGGCAACTAAGCGGGCTTTGTGCTACCTCTTTTTGTTGTGCCCTTGGCCAGTCCTTTGTGATGTAAAGAAAAAAAAAAAAAAAAAAAAGATGATAATGGTTAATACCACTGGGAATGTTAATTTATCATATCCCAATACTTATAATTTACTTAAATTACCTTAATTAATACCCATTGCCTATGGCTACGATAACTGAAAAATTCACTGTGTATTGCTATGTTAGGTCTAAGTGAGGTAAATAAGGGTGGTTTAGACCTGGTCTTGGCACAGGGCTGCTACATTAACACTTCCTGCATAGGTTTCATGGTGGGAGACACGATTTTCATAAACACAGTACACGAACCCGCTAAATCAACCACATCTAACAAGAACTACTACATCAGTTTACTGTTGATTGTATGACCATATTATAAAATACTGGTCACTCAACTACTTTAGTTAGATTTTCACCATAACATTGATAAATGGAAAAATGCATCAAGTGAACGGATGGGTTTCCCTATCCAACTTTATCTTCCAACTATCAGCAACTTCCTATCTTTCCAACTATCAACAACTTCCTATCTTTCCAACTATCAGCAACTTCCTATCTTTCCAACTATCAACAACTTCCTATCTTTCCAACTATCAGCAACTTCCTATCTTTCCAACTATCAACAACTTCCTATCTTTCCAACTATCAACAACTTCCTATCTTTCCAACTATCAACAACTTCCTATCTTTCCAACTATCAACAACTTCTATCTTTCCAACTATCACAACTTCCTATCTTTCCAACTATCAACAACTTCCTATCTTTCCAACTATCAACAACTTCCTATCTTTCCAACTATCAACAACTTCCTATCTTTCCAACTATCAACAACTTCCTATCTTTCCAACTATCAACAACTTCCTATCTTTCCAACTATCAACAACTTCCTATCTTTCCAACTATCAACAACTTCCTATCTTTCCAACTATCAACAACTTCCTATCTTTCCAACTATCAACAACTTCCTATCTTTCCATACACATTCAACACAACTTCCTATCTTTCCAACTATCAACAACTTCCTATCTTTCCAACTATCAACAACTTCCTATCTTTCCAACTATCAACAACTTCCTATCTTTCCAACTATCAACAACTTCCTATCTTTCCAACTATCAACAACTTCTATCTTTCCAACTATCCACAACTTCCTATCTTTCCAACTATCAACAACTTCCTATCTTTCCAACTATCAACAACTTCCTATCTTTCCAACTATCCAACTTACCCAAACTATAAATTTTTTGTCAATTCAGAAATACTTTGGCAGTTTGCCATAACTTTGTCGCTATACCAATATATGAAAACAGTAGCCATTGTTTACGGGTTAATGGAGGACTACCAATCACACTGTACAGGGAGGTCCCGTTATACGAGCATTCGGTATACGAGAATCCGATGATACGAGATGTGTAAATTAGGGTCTATTTTCAATATACGAGATCGAAAATCCAATGATACGACATTCAAACTGGGGTGAGTAAAATTATCAAGTTCAAAATGCGAGCCCTACCACTCCCGGGCTGGACAAAGGGGGATTTGGTTGACCCCAGTGAGGTCACCCCTAGCAAGCCTTGACCTGAAGGGTAATTAAGCATATGGCGCGGCCTGACATTTAGGGGTAATTAGCAGGTGTGCGGCCCCAACCTTGGGACCGCAGTCAGGTCACCCCTAGCAAGGCGTGACCTGAAGGGTAATTAAGCATATGGCGGGGCCTGACCTTTAGGGGTAATTACCAGGTGTGCGGCCCCAACCTTGGGACCGATACACTACCTTCTCTTGTATCACGCGGCGTCCCCTACATTACAACGTCTTTTTTGCTTGTTATGCATGTTTTATGTTTAATTAATGTGCAGTTATGTTATTTTGTGTGCTATTTTCTCTTTCAGAATGCTTTTTCTACAGAATAGGTAGTACAGTGTGGGTAATATAGACGCTGTGTGTTTGTTGTGTTTGCTATAGTTTATTTTAGCTTGAAAAACATGTCTTTTTTTTTTTTTTTTTTTTTTTTATAATTGATGGGGTCCTGGAACCAAACCTATATTTTACCATTAGTTATGTGTTTCGTTATACGAGATTTCGCTTTAAGAGTATGCCAGGTGGAACCTAACTGCTCGTATCTTCGGGACCTCCCTGTAATGGCAATCTGGTGCTATACATGAACACTGGAATAAGTTTGATTTGAAATATGCACTTCCATTGTGCCTTGCTAGCAGTATCGCTGGGATGATTACGTGTCAAATCAGCGATTGCACCGTGAGACTGAATCGAGGCCTATTACCTGCATAGTCCGTCAACGCCAACTTCGGCTATATGGGCATGTGGCACGCTACCCTGAAACCGATCCTTCCCATCGGGTTGTATCTGTAAGAGACAATCCGGCGTGGAGGAGGCCAAGGGGGCGCGGCGCCCACAAGGCTCGTGGCTGGGGCAAGTTGATGTTTCTTGTCGAGAGCTGCTTGGTATGGGAAAGGAGCCTGCATGGAGACTCACGTGTGGTGACCCTCGGGAGTGGTGTCGTAGGGTTGGCGAGGCGACGCGCCCCCCGGCGTATGCCCCCAATGATTGATTAATTGATTGCTAGCAGTAAATGTTACGGTGATCTGCAACCAACTTTCAAATACTCTGAACACTAAGTAAATCCTGACCACAATATTGAAGTCATGAGTTATCTTCTATCTTCCCAAGTTACTTCTTAAATCATCCTTATTTTTCTCTTTAACGTCAAATTTCTCTATGTCTTATGAGGTTAGACAGTCATTGATACGCTTCCAACTATCTCTATCCATCGCCTCAACCTCTTCAATGCCCAATGCTGCCAGATCCTCTTCAACACACTACTACCTCCATGTCTCCTCTTCCTCCTCCTTTTTTTTTTAGTACCAGATAGAGGTGACAATTTTTCATAGGGGACATATAGACTTTATGTATGTACGGTACTTGTGTTGTGTGACGTTATTATACGAAAGCCCCATGTTCTTGGTCTGTGTTTGTGGTGATTTAATGCAAATATAAATGATGAACAATAGAATTAGAAGCGTATCATCGACCGTCTAACATTATAAGACATTATGGGAAAACCAGACGTTAAACAGAAAGATGATGATGATGATTACATTCAGGAAGACATGGAGGCAGTGTGTTGAAGAGGATCTGGCAGCATTAGGCATTGAAGAGGCTGTGGCAATGGATAGAGATATTTGGAAGTGTATCGAGTTTTAAAAAAAACGTAATTTAAAAAGGAAATAGGGAGAAACTGGTTACAAACACAAATAGGGTGGTAAATGATTGGAATGGACTCAGTTATCAAGAAGTTAGTGCAGAGTCAACAGGGAGTTTTAAAAGGAGGTTAGACAATTTCATGGATGGGGATTAAAGGTGGATGTAGGTAGTGTTAAGTAACAGGAACTACCTCGTGTAGGTCTCACGGCCTCTTGTAGCTTCCTTATTTTCTTATGTTCTTTCTTATGTTCCTCCTCCTCCTACTACTTCTACTACTACGAGTACTCCCACCACTACTATACGGTCTATACCCATTTGAAAGCCATCAACGTATTTTTCCTTCCTACCTTTCCCTTCCCTTCCCTTTCGTTTCCCCACGAGTAATCTATAATCATCAACCTTTCCCCTTCCAAAGTTACTCCTTAAAATTATTAAAACACTTGCTTCAAAACTTACCCCTCTTGTAGGTGAAGGAGGCCGACAGATCCTCCGTGTGGGCTGCAGGCTGGCTCTGACCCCCCTGAGTCTCATCCCAGTCAAAGGTGATACTTTCATGCTCTTCCTCCTCACTGTCATCATCAGGATCTTGGATGATTCTCTTTCGTTCCTTGGTGGCTTCTATGGTGTCATTCTCATCATCGCTATCTGAGGCTGGGCTGTAACAAATGTGCTGGTGAATTTCCCTCTCCCATACGTGATACAAAACCAAGGGCAGCTAGTTTACATAAATGCTGTAGAACAAAACCAAGGGCAGCTAGTTCATATAAATGCTGTAGAACAAAACCAAGGGCAGCTAGTTCATATAAATGCTGTAGAACAAAACCAAGGGCAGCTAGTTCATATAAATGCTGTAGAACAAAACCAAGGGCAGCTAGTTCATATAAATGCTGTAGAACAAAACCAAGGCCAGGGGCATTCTACGTGAAGTGTACACTATTTGGCAAAATCTCGACACTAGGTCATGGATTTTGATGGTTTTTTGCATGCAAGTTGGGTCTGGTGAGATAACATCAAATACCCATTTTTATGGCTCTGGGTCACCCATGACCATTTTTATGGCCAGGTCAATTTTGGGTCAAACTGATTGACCCTAAACCTTTGAGAGGTCATAACTTTGGCCAGAATTGACCAATCTGAACGATTTTGGTACCAAAATGCTCAGGAGAAAGAGATCTTTCAAATGAGTGGAAGAATGACATTCTTGGGACAATTTTTGCCATGATGACCCTTTTTTGAACTCTTTGATCTTTGACCCTGGCCAAAGTGCAACTTCGATCCGCCCAAAAAAAATTATAAAGTTAGCTCTATTTATCTTTCATAACTCCAGGAAAAATAAAAATGGGATCTCCATGGGTTTTGAATCCATGGGCATTTATGCACCACCAGGTGGGTGGTTTTTTCAGTCATGTCGCTCTACTGGGGCCGATTATGACATCAGACAGTGTTCGTAAATAGTGATTTTGAGAATGTTTGATTTATCTTGACACAGTCATCATATTTCAGTCTTTCCAAACACGACCTCTCCCCCTTCCTAGGCTGCCCTGCCTTTTTTCAGTCTTATATTAGATGTTATTTAATACAAAACATTAGACAAAAGATTATTTAGGACAAAAATTTAAACAAAAACTTTTAGACAAAACATTGTTTAATACATACATAGGTACTCATTTGAGCAGAGCCATCACTTTGTTTGTTGCATCAGACTCCTTGCTAATCGTGTAGGTTCTTCCTGTTGCAGTTTTTGGTTCTACTGACACCAAAATGTCAGAGATGTCCATAAAACAAGAATCTTCCATTTCAGGGAAGCAGAAACTGGGAGAGGGTCCATGCGGGTGAAGAAATTTCACATTCACTTCTTGTGACTCTGGAAAAGCTTCAGAAATGCAAGCAAGCCACCAATGTCCATCGTAAATCACAGTGACATAGCCTGCAAGTTTTCCATTGAACACTGGACATGAAATATTTTTTGTTACTGATTCTAATCTAAAAGTGTCACAGAGACTAAATGGGCGAACTTGGAGAGCCTCCTTTGATATTGGAATGAACGAATGAAGTTTTTGTGTGCCTGGAATAGTTTTGGTCGGAGGTCTGGTTTTCAAAAGTTCTTCCTCCTGTTCATATTCCTCTTGAGTTCCATATCCAAACTTCATATTCCCAAGAGTTTCAGCAAATACAAACAAATCTCTTGGTGATACAATCTGCTTGTCATAGGGTCTTCTCAAGCTCTCTTTAGTTGCCTCCCTTTTGATGGTGCCACCTACGCCGTCTGATGGGCCTTTCCCATGGCTAGTGGCAAAAAAATGCCACTCTGCTTCTATGCCATATTCCTCTTTAAGCCAGCAAAGATTCTGGAAAGATTTACAGTTTTTAAACTGTGCAGCACATCCGTCCGAAAAGTAGTAAATTTTCTTTACTGTTTTGAATACTGATTTCAGATACTCTATCAGCATTCGCTGAAATAGATGCACTGACACATTATCGTGGATGTTACACTCTGAAATTATGGTGTATGAGTCATGACAGAGTTTTCCATCTTTCATGTGATAAAACACCCAAGGATGTATTGTCGCCTGTGCGCAATTCCAATGATATCCCTGGGCTGCATCTTGTGTTACAAATGAAAAGTTCTCTGAAAAATCACCAATTACTACAAATTCACCATCTGCAATATTGTTTTTCAGTTTCCAAGTACTGTGCTTGTGATTTTGCAACAAAATCATGTTGCACCAAAGTTTCGACACGATAACAAAATCTATCCATGAAATCATCAAGGGATAATACCATGGTTACCAGCTCAGATCTATCAGTTGACGTCCACTGTTTGGATTCAATAAGATCCACATTCTCCTGTTCATAAAATCCAAATAGTTTTGCTTTTAGTTGATCCACAGGTGGACAGTACTCGCACGATTAACATTTATGGTGGTACATAAATACCCATGTTATCAAAACCCATGGAGATCCCATTTTTACTTTTTCTGGAGCTATGGAGGATAAATAGAGCTAACTTCAAAAAAAAAATTGGGCGGATTGAAGTTGCACTTTGGCCAGGGTCAAAGGTCAAAGAGTTAAAAAAAGGGTAATCATGGCAAAAATTGTCCCAGGAATGTCATTCTTCCACTCATTTGAAAGAACTCTTTCTCCTGAGCATTTTGGTACCAAAATTGTTCAGATTGGTCAATTCTGGCCAAAGTTATGACCTCTCAAAGGTTTAGGGTCAATCAGTTTGACCCAAAATTGACCTGCCCATATATATGACCTCAATGACCTGATAGGCCTCATACTTGGTATGTGAACTTTATTCATCATAACCAACAAATGATGTCAATTTCATGCGATTCTGTGACCAAGGTGTCAGGAGGGTGTGTACACTTCACGTAGAATGCCCCGCCAGCTAGTTCCTATAAATGCTGTAGAACAAAACCAAGGCCAGCTAGTTCCTATAAATTCTGTAGAACAAAACTAAGGGCAGCTAGTTCACATAAATGCTGTAGAATCGGCCACCCTCGGATCAGTATCATCTTTCTATATGAGGAACTTTCTCTCATTAAAAAAAAAAAAAGAATCCTTACCCTGCCTCCTGTTCTGCATCATTGTTCTCTGTCTCCTCACCATCCTCGTCCTCATCTGCCTCGTCATCCACATAGCAGCTCTTCTCCCTCTTGTGGTCAGTAATAACCACATCATTCTCCTCAGGCTCAGATTCAGTCTCATAATCTGTTTCACTCTTGTCTGTTAATTCTGCCTCTTCATCAGGAAGGATGTCATTCTGATAATCTGAAAATTCAATATCTAGTCAATAGCAGTAGCACATATATCATTATCATTTTAAGACACAGGTTCCATATTTACATGGGTCAGACTATGTTACCTGATACTTATTTACCAATCTACATAATCATGATAAACTTTTCTATCATGTCCTTTACTTCCTGTCCTTTAGGATTAATTACACCTCTCAGAATACAGAAAATAGGATTCATTTAATGCATTTTCGCTTAAAGTAATCATCCAGACCCATTTTGTCTTTGCATAAGTATGTTGAATGTTCATTCAAAACACATAATCCACAAAAAATCATTCATTTCCACGCCTTATTTCCGTAAAAATATGACTTTTGTAAAAAGCACGGGAAAGAAATCAGCCCCGTTCCAGCGGCCACGCGAAACTTGCTGATGATGTTGACGGAGGGCCGACAATCTGCATCACACAACCTTCCCTCCCCCGGCGCACAAACCTTCTCCACACATTTCTCGAGGCAGTATCGATCGGAAACGGGTGATAAGCTCTCTGGAAAGGCACAGATTTCTTGCTGCACCCATAAAGGATGCAAGTACAGTAAAAGCCTTATAACTCGGCACGATAGGGGCTCTGGCCCTTGCAGAGTTATTCAATGTGCCGAGTTATGCAATGTCCTCCTCTGATATGAAAGAAGAAAAAAAAAAAGAAAAAAAAAAAAAAGAAAAAAAAGTACATTAAAAGCATAAAAACTACACTTACCAGTGAACGGTAAGTGAGTGTAAGCGAAGAGATGCAGTTATAACATCAATATGCCGAGATACATTATTTTTTGCCGACTTTCTGTTTACATGCTCACACAAGAAGTTGTGAGGGCATGATATGCCGAGTGAAAACCATGAGATGCAGTTTAGGGGAGGCGGTAGCAGAGTGGTTAGCGTCACCGGGTGGCGTTCTCGAAGACCCGAGTTCGATCCCGAGTGAGACCCAAAAAATCCACTCAAAATCTTTCTGCACCGTCGAGGGGCCTAAGAACACCCACATGCCCTGTCCATTAACTCCACCTTCGACTGTGAGTGCATGGGAAGACACAGGGGGCGGCATGAGCCTCTAATCACAGGCGTCAGTCCAGGGCCGGATTAACGGGGGGGCTACCGGGGCTCTAGCCCCAGGACCCCCACCAAAAGGGCCCCCAACATATGTATATTAGCTTTAAGCAGTAATATTAAAAACATTGGCAATTTACAAAACAAAAACATATTTGCCTGTCTCTGTTTCATCCTTTATCTCTGAATCTATGCATTAATAGTTCTTTGCCAAACATAGGCCTCAAAATACCCACAAAAGTGCTTAATTTGCGTGCGAATATAGGGCCCCCACAAAAGCGGAGCCCCAGGGCCCCCACAGCTTAAAAAAAGAAAAAAACTTTGTCTTTGCCATGCCGAGTTATATCAAATTCCGAGTTATACAGTGCCGAGTTATAAGGCTTTTACTGTATGTGCCATATCACAAAAAAATACAACAGAAACACCCAAAATTCTTCAAGTACTATATTTATTTGTGTTTACGTGCTTCTGGATTACTGCAGGGGGAGGAGCTGCCTTTTGTGACATCAACGAGCCATAGTGCGTCATCTGCTAATGTGCAGGAACGTTTTGGAAGCTCGGGGAATTTGCAGATTTTGATTGCAATTATTTAAAAACGGCTGACTGGATCAAAAAAGTTACAACATATTGTTGATATATTCTATAATTGCTATATTTTTACTATTAAATCAGGAATGATGAAATGGTCTGGACGATTACTTTAACACACAATTGTCCAAGAACGTAATTTGTGTGTTAAACGGGAAAGAGGTGTACATGTAGAAAAAATCTTTTTTTTTTTCTTAAGCAATTTCTTCATCAGTGAGAGATTTCTGACAAAAAATTTGCAAAATTCTAAATTCCCTACTCTTACCTTCAGGAATCTCTTCTGTCTCCATGAACTGTTTCTCCTGGAGTCTCCTCACCCTGTGGATCTCCCGCTGTTCCCGGATCTTGGCCTGAAGAGCAGCCTTAAAGGAGGTGAACTGGCTGCCTGGCACACCCTCCCTTGTCACCTGAGGATACATAATATTTAGAAAACAATCTTTACTTAGATTTAGAAACAAACCAGACTAGACAAACATACTTAGCAAAACAATCTCCACTTTTTTTGCAATTTCATTAAGTGAAATCTTATACCGTTTGACAAGGAAATAATTTTGATCGTAAGTAAAGGGAAAGAGTGAATGTAGTGGAAATTGAAATCAAATTTCTAGTTTTCATCATCGACCGTCTAACCTCATAAGACATTATGGGAAAATATGACGTTAAACAGAATGATGATCATTTTCTTGAAAGTATCTCTTTTCCTTTATCACTTGCTAAGCATCTTCCATCCCCCATGCATTCCTTTTCTTCTTCCCCACATTCACTACTTTTATCCCTAACACTCCCTCCATTATACACTACAATACCAACCAACCACTTTTTCTCATTTCATCCACACACCCTCCATTTCCCCACCACTTCAGCCACACTAACAAACACATTATCTATCTACATAGTTATAAAAAATGTACACTGGCATCTCTTACTAAAAATTCAGGCCATCAGTGTGCATTAGACAGCTTACTATTTAAAAGATGATACAAAATGCAACAATATCTTTGCCTGTACCTGGTCTTGCTTGGCATCAACAGTGTTCAAGAGACTCGAGGACACCTGACGCTGCCCTTCTGTGCCATCATCCTGTTCACTCACAAGACTGAACCAAGGAAGAAACATTATAGCATGACATAAAGTTAGGTGCAACATTATCTTCCTATTACAAAGAACACTCTGAGTAACTGGCTAGTGCTGGTGGTGACAGGGGTAAGCACAACTAGTATAAAGAAGAGGTGGTGGTAGTGATAATGATTTCAATTTTAGAAACATGATGAAAAAATATATCTACGTATGTGTTGATAATTCCAGGAAAACAATGCATACTGCACTTTATTCTTATAAGCATTTAAGCCTTTTCATGCTTTTACTAAAACCTACATGAAACTTTTATCACTTTCCTAAGTAGCTAGCTACCTTGAACATAGCACACCACAAAATGAGATTCCAAAAATTTAAACAAAAAAATATCTAACATTTGTACCTTGAACATTAGTTTGAATACGGTCAAAGAAATTACAACAAACTTAATTAGTTCCAGGACCATGTTTGTATTGGCATTAGTTCTTTCAACCACATATTGATATACTACATGTATTCTGAACAATAGCAAAGGTAATTTACTTCCTATTGTATCAGATTGTAGTTACAAGTATATTGTAGTGTAACTGCAAAATTATCATCCTTCTCAATTAAAGAAAAACAGCAATGATTGCCTTTTAAGTACAACACAATCATTCTAATACTAAAAGTATCATCAGAAATATACTGGAATAGCGAAAAAGTTAAAATATCACTTACTTGAGGCTTAGCTGTTGTTTATCCTCTGGTTTCTCCTTCATACTTGTCTGTCTCATAAAACGATCTTTAAATTCACAAATGCCAGTGTCTTGTAATGGGGAACGTTCTTCTAAATCGATAAAATCAGCCTTCTTGCCTGAGTTGAGTTTTGGAGTAATTGACATGATTTTTTTCAGCCGCTCCTCAGGTAATATTGATGACAAAAATTTTAGTTTTGGAGTAAGTTTTGACGTGTCAGTACTATTGCTTGTACTGAAATGACGCCTTTCTTCTGCCAAGGGAGTCTGTAGCTCTTCTGACATCCCTTCTTCTTCATTATCCGAGAATTCAGTATTAATACCTGTCTTTATACTCACATTTTCCGAGAGCTTATCTTCTGAATTAATTTGCTCAGTTACAGGCATACCGTTTTCTATATTGTTTGTACTTGCAATACCTCCAAACTGTGATATATCAGCGGGACTTGAGTGCTCCCTCACTGTATTCTCCTCAGAAGCACCTAAACCTAATCCTTCATCTTCAGATGTAAAAGTGTGAGATTCAGAACAGCTTTCCTGTGAATTTTCTTCTTGTACAGATGATTCATTGAACGGTGCAGTAAGATCTGGAAGAATGACTTCACCGACAGATTCTTCTGTGACTGTCGGAGAATCCAATGTCTCATCTTTTCCAGACGGATCATCCTTCTGTCCTGAGTGCCAATCACGATCATCAGCGTCCTCAGAATCAGAATCTGAATTTTCGTTGTAGAGTTCATCAACTCGCTTTTTCTTTTCTTCCAACAATCTGCAATCATAATTAAATTCAACAAAATAATGCAGATTTAAGGAAATTTATCTAGGTATTTTTTTTTTTTTTAACCATGAAGATAATGGTACACAATCTGTAGAATGACTAAAGGATACAAGGTCAATCATTTCATCACTGTCTAGAAGAGAACATATCTTGATAGGCATATATTGGCTACACTAGCAATAAATATAAACCGCTACCGTCAATAACACTATACAGGGAGGTCCCGAAGATACGAGCAGTTAGGTTCCACCTGGCATACTCGTAAAGCGAAATCTCGTATAACGAAACACATAACTAATGGTAAAATATAGGTTTGGTTCCAGGACCCCAACAATTTATAATAAAAAAAATAAAAAAAAAAAAAAAAGACATGTTTTTCAAGCCATCATAAAATTTGGTAATATTTAGTAGGGATGCGAGAAGCCCTTGAGGAATCCTATGATCCCTGGTGATATCCTATGGTGCTATCACATGCGTGGGAGCTGACCTGACTTCTTCAGGAAGGCACATATTATACAGCTGATAACGGGGTGTTGTGTTGTGCGGGCGGCAGCCGATGTCCGCCGCCAGCGGAGATCTCCTTGGTAATTATTTAGTAGGAAAGCGAGGACCCTTTGAGGAATCCTATAATCACTGGTGATATCCTATGGTGCTATCACAGGCGTAGGAGCTGACTGTCTTCTTCAGGAAGGCACAGGTGAGGCGGATGACGGCGGTTTTTGAGAGAGGCGGCAGACGGGGCAGGCCGCCGCCTCCTCCGCCAAGGTAGGTTTGGGCAGGCTTAAACGTCTTATCACTCGTTATTATACAACTTAAGTGATTATGGTGAGATGTTCTATCCACGTGTCATTATCTAAATCAATGTAGCACCGTGTGTCACCTTAAATAAGGGGGATTTAAAGATGTTATGATGAGGTGACTGCTGGCCGAGCTGGCGGGGCAGAGAGTGACGGAGAAATACTTGCCGTGGAGCCGCCCCATATCACAAATATTCACCATTTTAACACACATACACACCTTCTACCACCAATACACTAGCAACACAGGCTCCTTACTTATATATATATCTTACTATCTGATACATTAAAACTACTTAAAACGCAAGCATTCAAAATAAAACGAGAATTAGTTTTAGATGACGGGGACAGAAGGCGGAGAGGCAGTCTGGCATGCCATTCTTCCCCGGAAATATGTATCACTGGCTTGTTATTGGTCGAGAAGTTTTAAAAACTGTTTGTCATTGGCTGGTGACGGATGACGCCTTAGCCAGTCACAACCTTCCTACTCATTTACGACCTATCGGGGGAGCTTTCAATCAGCTTTGTAGCTTCCGTCATTAGGGAAAGTATCTAGGTAGTGCGAGAGCAGGTTGTTGCTGGCCATACTACCTCCGTTGCTGGCTTCTCGCCCAGGGTTGTGAATTTTTGTAGGCCACATTGTCGTACTGAGCCACCAGAATTATCATATTTTCAAATTGATTATCGTACAACCTTAGGTAAAATCATATAGTCAGTAAATTACTTTATAATTTTAGTAAATAACTTGTAATTTACTTTAGTAAATAACTTGGTAATTTTACTCACCCCAGTTTTAAATGTCGTAACATTGGATTTTCGATCTCGTATATTGAAAATAGACCCTAATTTACACCTCTCGTATCATCGGATTCTCGTATATCGAATGCTCGTATAACGGGACCTCCCTGTAGTCGCCACTGCACTAATGTCGCCAGGCGCCATATATTACAAATTTTTGCGTCACTACAGATTTGTATGTGCCACTAAAGAGGTATGCACAGTATGTAGTTTATATTATGTACATCACACTACATGTCTTCAGTGGCACAAAGAAGTCTGTCGTGATGCTAAGATTTGTAATATATGGCGCCTGGCAACTATAGTGTTATTGACGGTAGAGAGGAAGAGGAGACCAGGGTGGCAGTTCAAGGATAATTAATGATGATGATAATAATGAATACAGAATAAACCCTTACCTAGGAATAACTCTTCTAGCAAAGCCTCTACACTAATAGGTTATAAATTAGAAAGCTTATTTTAGCACTTCAAAAGTTCAAACTGGCACAAAGAAAATATCCTTACCTGATGCATTCCATATTGCGCATAGTCATCTTAAGGGTTTGATTCTTTATACTGGGGGCTATACTAGTTTGCTTCCTCCTGTAACAAAAGGCAAATGTATATAAATGTCATTTGTAACAGATAATGACAAATATGTATAAATGTATTACAGTATGAACAAGATTAAATCAAAAGGGAGGAGGTTTAGAAAGCAATTGAAACTTTGAAGAATGGGAAGTCAGCAGGAGTGGATGGGATTACAGCAGATGTGTTTATGTATGGTGGAGAAATTGAGGTTGAATGGATGCATAGTTGATGTGGGTTAGCACGTGAAGAGGGCAGTGTACCAGGAGACTGGACAAAGGCCATCATTGTCCCACTATACAAGGGGAAGGGTAGTACAAACTAATATGGTCTCTGGAGTATAGCTGGAAAGGTTTATGGAGAATTTGTGACAAAGGGTGCAGAAAATCAGAGTAGAATCAGTGAAGACAAGGAAAGTTTTAGAAAACTGCATTTGGCTGAATGGAAAAAAATTGGAAGAGGTACAGGAATTTAAGCATCTTTGTTAGATGATGTGCAAGCATGGAGGTATGAAAAGTGAAACAAGAGAAAGAGTGCTGCAAAAGAGGAAAGTGAGTGTATTCCTAGGATGTATGATGAAAGGAAGGACTGTGAACATGGATGTAAAAAAGGGACCGAGATTTGCAATAAGTGTACCAACAATAACATGGAAGTTAGACTTGGGTGTCGAATGAAAGACTTAGGTTAAGGACCCAAGCAGAACGTAGCATTCTGAGGTGGTTTGGTCATTTAGAAAGGATGGCAGAACGTGAGATGATCAGGAGAGATGCAGGAGTGTAGTAGATGTGTTTTTACTAGAGGACGACCCCCAGTGGAATTGGAGGACAGAGTGCTAGAGTATGTGAGAGAAAGGAGCGAGAGAAGAATGAGAGGGTTAGAACAGGTAAGAGGGAAAGCTAGGACAGGAATAAATGGAGACTTCTTTGTCACGGCCATCTACATAAGAACATAAGGAAGACAAGGAATACAAGAGGCCGTGAAACCTACACGTGGTAGTTCCTGATACTTAACACTACCTACATCCACCTTTCATCCTCATCCATGAAATTGCCATTTAAAACCCCCTACTCCCCAATCTTGATGGAGTTCCACTTAGTAACAGGTATAAGAGACATATAATAGATAGATAGATGTAACAGGTCTAAGAGACATATAATAGATAAATAGATGTCACTTTACCACTCGAGACATTGAAAAATCTCCATAAAGAAAAAGAATCTCCAAATCAGTAAGGAAGCATAATTCTATGAGCTTTACCTTGCAAGAAACTCAGCCAGGGTTCTCTGTTTGGGTCTGCGGTAGGGCAGGGAGATCCGGCTCTCCCTCACCATGCGCTGGGTCTCACTGTGGATGCTTTGTATCTCCTGCTGAGCCTTCACACTGGACTTTCTGGCTTTCTTCACCTGCGCAAACATTACATGGGAAACATTTGTATGGGTGTGTCATATAGGCATATACACCTGCGCAAATATTACATGGGAAACATTTGTATGGGTGTGTCATATAGGCATATACACCTGCGCAAATATTACATGGGAAACATTTGTATGGGTGTATCATATAGGCATATACACCTGCGCAAACATTACATGGGAAACATTTGTATGGGTGTATCATATAGGCATATACACCTGCGCAAACATTACATGGGAAACATTTGTATGGGTGTGTCATATAGGCATATACACCTGCGCAAATATTACATGGGAAACATTTGTATGGGTGTAGCATATAGGCATATACACCTGCGCAAATATTACATGGGAAACATTTGTATGGGTGTATCATATAGGCATATACACCTGCGTAAACATTACATGGGAAACATTGATATGGGTGTAGCATATAGGCATATACACATTCAGAGGGCATGAAAATGTTTACATCTCCAAAATTAATGTCTCTGATTATTTACAATGATAACCTCAAAAATGCTGATACAAGAATAGCATATATAACTACAGATTACTGAACGAATTTTATCCTCAAATAAGAGAAGAGGGTTTGATTCAGGGAAATAAGGTCTTAATTAACTGCTGTCTTCATAGATTCAGTGAGCAAAATCTTGTCTGAGGAACAAATTGCTAATGCCAAGGAGACCCTCTATAATGTACGTAGCTGCTCGAATGAAAGAGCTACTAGTTGAAGCCTCAGAGCCACAAGATGAAGATGCATGTGTAACTAATCCATCTCATCTTCAAAGACATAGAATTAGAGTAGGAAAAATATCAAGTTAAAAGCTGAACTGTCAAATGCAAATCATCTCCATTTTAGCATACTAAGGGATTATGTCAGTATTAAACTAATGAATCTATTTGAGTATTTGGTGATTGTTTTAAAAGTAGAGAAATACGGTAATTCATCTCAAGTAACAGTGCAAGAATTTTTTTTTCACTACCAGTCTCAAATTCCCTATGTATATAGATTTTCTTATTAGAGTAAAATTTCATCAATTTCAATATTTGAGTAGCGAGTTTCAGTCTTAATGGCACTTAAGAAGATATCATTTTGTTATAATGTAGCTACAACCCTCTGAATCAAACCTTAAAAACTTGGATTTCAAATGTAGCTCAATGATTCACATTGTTGTGATGGAATGACATCTTGTGTAAATCATCATCCCAAAATGCATTATAAAGAAAGATAGAAGGTCAGAGTTGGAGTCAGACATGCAAGAAATCAAGAAGTCACAGTTGGAGCTGAAGCCAGGCGTTTTAGGGAAAGACTCCACACCCCTAGAACATACTACATTACATTGCACAATTATGTTAGCATAAAATACTGAACCTTTTTTTTGTCCTTAGGAGGGGCTGCCATCTCACTTTCCTGAAGATCTGGTGGGGAGTGACTTCGCTCCTCGCTCTGCAGCGGCTGGTCTTCATCCGAGAGCTCGGTGTCGAAGATGTCACGGTTGTAGACAGTCTTTTCAGAAGATGGAGAAGTTACAATAAACTTGCTGACACATAGCCCGAGAACAACGGGTATTAAATGAAGTACACAATAAAGCAGACTTCAAACAACACAAACAGAACTATACAGTCATATCAAATCTTGTCAATGCTAACGTCTCTTCCTTAGAGCTTTTAAGAGGGAATGGCCATGGCAAGGAAAGTCTCCACTTGTACCTCATCCTTGCACACATCAACTTTTTCACTCTCCCTCTCACATACTATAAAACTCTATCCTCAAGTTTACACCTCTAGCATCCTTTCCACTCTTATAGTGGCTACATCTTTCCTGCCATTTCACTCTCACTCATCTTCTACAGGTAAACAGACAATCTCCTCGAGTTGTATTTCACCATCCACACTACTTAACAACTCATTTCCTCTACCTCACTTAGCAAATACTTTATAAACCCTTCCATTACCATCCTACAGGTAGGTACCCGTCAAGGAACACATTTCCACTCCCTGAATCCTACACCCTTGACTTTCATTACACATTCAGGTATTATATTCATGCTTATGATGGGACTTGGCCCTTTTTTGCTTCCTTGCTCAATAGTCCTTCTCCATAGCCAAAGACTACTGTATACGTAGTCTTTGCCATAGCCTTGGGCCCAAGGATCCTACTACTTTCCTTCCTTATAAAATTCTTTCTCTCATCTCTTCCTCCATGAATACCATACTTGCTAAGATGGATATAAGATGTGGGGTTTTTTTATGAACTAAATTTTCCTTTTCCATTTTATCTACATGCATGCAAACTTATTTTACGATGTTTTTGCCCCTTAATTCTTATTCTATACAGATTTGCAAAATTAATGGCTGAACTTTTTTTCATAGATTCTGCCTACATAGATTTCAATTTACTTCTGCCTACATCAACTTTTTGTCTATATTTTTGGAAACAACTTTTGAAAAAGAAGAAAAGAAATTTTTAATTTACCTTTGTTGGTTTTTCAGTGTTTGGCTTCTTGTAGAATAAGATACTGTCTTCATCACTTTCTGAATCTGATCCAATAACTGTCATCTTCCTCTGAGCAGTACGATCCTTATCCTCCATGAGATGATAGGTACCAGACTCACTTTGTGGATTAGAATCTTCATCATCCGACAGTATGATCATCTTGGACCTTCGTGAAGACAAATCTAGATCAGCATCCACACTGTCTTCATCAATAGCTTTCACTTCACTCTCATCATTTTTTGAAGCAGTTTCCTCAACCTCGGGAAACATGGCATCTTGTGTTTCATCATGTCCAGTGCCTTGATCTGGAGGCTGCATTGCCATCATGTTCTCTAATGACATTGTCTTCTAATGGATTATTTTGTTATAGTTTCTTCAACACATACCATGACTCTAGGACAACATTAAGGCAGCTTCCTCATCAGTGAATCTGTAAAAATAAACGACTATATAGCAATGAATACTGGTGTACATGTCTACACATACATCCGTTATCAATAAGTATGATGTGCTTAGATAGATAGAGCACATAGGTGGTTCATATTATTCACCAAGATTGTACTCCAAATAACAAATATATGTATCACTTGTACACAGGGTGAGCTTCCCACAAAAATTACATACATAAACACATTACAGTGACACCATAGACTATAATAATCCATGTTCTTGCAACAAAACCATTCACTGTGAGTAGCAGCTGGAATAAACTCCGTGATTATAAAAGCATGAGGAGATGCGTGAGAAAACATTTGAGGTAATAACTTGAGAATAATGACAAAAGAGAAAGCTGTATTATGAGTTTTGGTAAATATTTACACTGGGACCAGAATTCCCTACACAATTGGGAGTATGGTTTCTGTTTACCTTAATGCAGGGGTGGGGAACCATTTTACTACCAAGGGCCATTTGTATATTGATGACATCATTCGCGGGCCATACAAAACTATCAACCAAAAAATCAGCCTGCTTTTTTGGCCGACAAGAATCATACGTGTCTGTCCCGTCATCTTTGTGTCCTATCCGTCCCGTAATGGACGTGCTTGTCCCTTAAAATTTACTTTATAAGTATTATGCATGCACTTAATAACAATTTATGTTGGTATGAAGAAAAAAAGCTCCTAGATTTATTGGATTTAGAGACTTGTCCGTTGGTTGCCTTGGCAGGGCCTGACCAAATGGTTTTGCGGGCCTTATACGGCCCGCGGGCCGGACGTTCCCCACCCCTGCCTTAATGGATTATAAAAAACATTCTCTCTATAAGCTTCCATCGCAAATCACTACTTTCGGAGTTATAAGATGCTTTTAATAGGAAGGAGAGTGTATAAGATATATGAAAATTAACTAACCTAGCCCCACCTTAAGACTCACTAACCTAACCTAACCCCACGTTTTAACCTCCTAAATAAAGCCAAATAAATCCTCATTAAAAAGTGTCTGAGGCAAGGGAAAAATCATACATTTAATTATGTTATTATTAAATAATAATGTTAATAATGTAAATATTTAGTAATGATTTGCGACGGAATCTCGTGAATAGCACGACCTTTCAAGCGAATTGCTGGGATGTGCTATGCTGGGAGGAAGGGTAGTGCAAGGAGCTTCCTGATATACTCATGTATAGCACCAGAGATTTGGTAGGGAACTTTACAACCAAGATCCACTACCTTCCTGAATACAGCTTGAGTCCAGTGAAAGACACATCCCTGGATCTCCACATTTGGCAAAACCTCACGGACAGCTGCCCACACTGCCTGCTCAAACCTCAAAGTCTAGTGTAACCTTTTGGATACAGAGAGCTGAGATGAGGTCCTTCACAGTTGAGAGGACTTCAACGTAGTCTTGGCGTCTACGGCGGGACATCACAGAAAAAAGAAGAGGGACCTGCCTCACACTCGAAAAATTTATTCGCTCGAATGGTCCTCCGCTCAAATCAAACAGATACTATCTCATAGAGAGAAACTTTCCTAGAATCCAATAAGGAAAACAGAAGTCATACTCCCAATTGTGTGGGAAACCCGGTAAAATAATACCGGATTTTTCACATATAGATAGGTTTATCCTGAGCTGGCAAAAATTTAAAAATATAAAATATGAAGAAAAAGGAACTAGCTACTATCTATTGGAAGCTAGAGAGGAAGTGCACAATTCACATCAGATGGCAATTAAATAGCCCTACTAAATTCGGATAAGAATCCCCAATTGGGACAGAGGTAGGTAAAATTCTAGTGTTTGCCCATACTCTCCCACTTCCCCCAAACAAGTTTGGGGACCTGTGGGAATGCGGGGTTTTTGGGTGGGGAACAAATTATGCGTCGGAAACACGTAATTCAAGAGTTGTGTAGGGGGGTAAAATTCCCTAGATCTAGGGTAATTTCCTTATATCTAGAGAAATTTGCCAAACCAAAAGTAGCCTAACCTAGCGGGGGGCTTGACCCACCGATAACCTAACCTAACCAAATCTAACCTAAGCTTACCTAACCAAATCTAACCTAAGCTTACCTAACCAAATCTAACCTAGCCTAACCAAATCTAACCTAACCTACCCTAACCTAAACAAATCTAACCTAACCTACTAGCAGGGGGTCGGGGGGCTTCTCAACACTTCGATCATTCTGTGAGGATCGTCAGGTCCACACGTATCTGGACTCAGAAGAAATCCAATAAATTTTCCCTAGATCTAGGGAATTTTTTCAACAACCCTAACTCAAAAACTATGTGGTTGCGACGCATATTTTGTACCCCAGCCAAATATCACGCATTCCCCCAGGTCCCCAAACTTGTTTCGGGGAAGTGGGAGAGTATGGGCAAACACTAGAATTTTACCCAGAGGTACATCTACATAAATATGAATTGAGATCAACATTTCCAAAATTGTGATGTCTATGGCCAATTTTTTTTTCCTCATAAACAAACTGGGCACATAATTGCAGATGATAACATTAACGAATTGTGGAGCAAACTATTCAGGAAATCTTAAGTTTCGGCCTCGAAATCGCTGGTGCTCAAAAACGCAAATGTACGATAAAAGTAAGTTTTTCATTGAATAGTCGGGTCTTGCCATTGTCACACGCGTGATATCTTCCTTTGGTCAAGTTTTCTTTGAGTATCGCGCCTTATTAGACGTCCGTCGAATGATCTAGCATCCTTGCGAGTGGATAAGATGAGCAGTATGTTTTTATGTAGCTATAGTACCTGGTAGTTATAATGATAACACCTCTGCAAACAGTGTACTCGATGATTACAAAATGATTGCCACTCATCCATGGCTGTTAATGCTAATCGTATGATGGAATTACCTCACAAATGTACTGACGGAATTGTATGAGGAAACTTGTACTTGCGTCTGACACCTGCTTCTCTCGTCCCTTGGCGCCAAGCTGTGTTTACTGTTTACATGTGTGACTGGTTGGATGGTTCCCTTCCTCACAGCTATGTGAACTTTTGTAGCTCACATTGTCGTACCGAGCCACCAAAATTATCGTATTTTCAGATAGATTATTATCGTACAACCTTAGGTAAAATAATAGTCTGTAAATTACTTTATACAGCATTGAATGGACCCGTTTACTCACACCTAAAACACGGAGTATTATGAAGCTTTGGGTGCAATATAGGCTACATATCACTGTACTCATATTCTTTTTGCTGAGAAATGCACCATAAATGAAATATATGGCTTTTTTGGGGCCAAAATATCACAACACGGCGGAACGCGCTGTGATTGGTTGTGACGTAGTATGCGCAAACTCAGATCTCGCCTGATCAGCTGATCGGCTTGTTTGGCTCAGCAGACATAAGAACATAAGAAAGAACATAAGAAAATAAGGAAGCTACAAGAGGCCGCGAGGCCTACACGTGGTAGTTCCTGTCACCTAACACTACCTACATCCACCTTTCATCCCCATCCATGAACCTATCCAGCTCCCCTTTAAAGCTCCCTAATGACTCCGCACTAACTACCTGTCTACTGAGACCATTCCACTCATTCACCACCCTATTTGTGAACCAGTTTTTCCCTATTTCCTTTCTAAATCTACGCTTTTCCAGCTTGAATCCGTTACTTCTTGTTCTACCCTGGTTAAAAGCCGTAAGAACTTTTCCTACCTCTCCTTTATTAAATCCCAGACCGCAGTACCTATCTATGCATTCAACATGTACCAGACAAAAAGAACATATTATGCTTGTTTTGTGCTAATGTGCAAAAACACCACAATTAAAACTCCAGAGAATGTGTTCATAACTATGCCTAAAGACAAGAAAAAGAGGAAACAGTGGTGGATGTCTGCAAGGCGTGATTTCTCGATGAAGGAAAATTCATACTATTGCTGTGAAGACCATTTTGATGTATTTATGTACTTGTGCATGGATAAGTAACTTGCAAATGATATGTAGCTGTGGGGCTTTAGCTGAGCTGTGATAAGTTGCGGGAGTAGTATGCAGTATGCAAGTCTTTTGAGGTAGGGATGAGACAGGCTGGATTTTTCATGTTAAGTATACAACACGCAGTGAGTTAGGTAAAATTCTAGAGTCCTTTCCCGCCCTTATTAGAGTGTTTTTTCCTCCAGACCTTCACAGATCCCTTCAGATACCTCTAAACTGTAATTATAAAGTGGGGGGGAGATGCCCCCTTCACCCCCCTCCCCTCCTTAACGACCCCCCTGGACCCCTCAAAAATATAATATGTTTAATATTACTAATCTAACCTCACTATAACCTAACCTAACCTTATATCACTAATAACCTCATAGCGAGACCCCCATAAAAAAATAATTACTAACCTAACCTTGTAAAATTATAGTTTTATTTTACTATATAACCTAACTAACCTTACTAACTTGCATTACCCCTACTACTGCAAGATGACCAGTAATCCTCCTTCAAGTGATGTAGTAGGTATTCACTGTGTTTGTGAATATGTAAGTTGTAGTTTATAAGGAAAAAAGTGGATAGACAGAGATAAGTGGCCCGTGACACCAGACAAGTGATGACTTCTGGGATCGGCATTCCTTATAGGGAGCTTAAATGAACCTGCAATGACATGTACAGCTAGACAGATAGACGAACTCATAGAGGAACAGGTAGAAATGTATGGTTAGTAAAGGTTGTAGTGGTGAATAGAGTGACGAAGGGTGTATGTTTTGTTTATGTGGGGAAAGAAAGCCATACATTTCTACCTGTTCCTCTATGAGTTCGTCTATCTGTCTAGCTTTACATGTCATTGCAGGTTCATTTAAGCTCCCTATAAGGAATGCCGATCCCAGAAGTCATTACTTGTCAGGTGTCACGGGCCACTTATCTCTGTCTATCCACTTTTTCCTTATAAACTACAACTTACATATTCACAAACACAGTGAATACCTACTACATCACTTGAAGGAGGATTACTGGTCATCTTGCGGTAGTAGGGGTAATGCAAGTTGGTGTATTAGTAGGTAGTACATATAGTGGCGGCCGCTTCACAGCTGTTTTGCTCTGTTGTCTTCGCTAGTGACGTCACAACATGGCGCCAGTCGTTTTAGAGCGTATACATTTTCCTGTACTTAAATTGGCTGTATCATCAAAAATACTGTTCACATAGAAAAATCAACATCACTGCCCAACTATATGAGGCTTGAAGATGTCAAATCAATCCTTACCTCAAGTAGAGTAAACGGGTCCATTTTCCCTTTTCACCAAAATATATAATATATCCAATCATGACACAAAATTCCATGTTCATTTATTTCTTCCAAAATAAATAAAATTCACTAAAACAAAAATAAATATAGCAGCATCAACACACACGTGGTTTACAAGCGGCTTGTATGTGTAGAGTAGAAAACGAGGCATCACGGGGCACAGTCACGTGTATGTCACGTGGCATGACAAGTCAAAGAAAGGGAAATCCTGACGAAAAAATGAAGTCACCCATGATGCCCGCACGAGAAAAAGGAAAAATGTAAACATATTAGTACATGGGACCTCTGGCCTCTCCGTCTATAGGCCTATTTCGACACGGTGCTACAGTTTCCCCCCAACTTTCTAAAAATAAACTTGGAAACTTGGAAACTTGCTACGTACAGTTATCGACAGTCTAATCTTTTTTTATTTTTTATTACAAGCAAAATCCTACAAAGTGAACCAAAAACGTAACTGACAGCAAGGTAAATTGTATGTCCGAGTATTTACAGAATGAAGTAAGCCGACAAAGTACTGCAGCCATAATGAAACATTATACACGTGATACAGATGTGGTCAAGTTTGAAAAAAATATATATATTATTTTTTTTTTTTAAGTAAGCCGACAAAGTACTGTAACCATAATGAAACATTATACACATGTCTGTATACAGATGTGGTGGATTATTTATTTTATTTTTTTCAAAACCGTGAAGTGTGCACACAACCCTGGCAGCGGCATTGCTCGCCGGTAATGTGCGTCGGCACCGACGGTGATGAGTGAGAATCTCCAAAAGCTACATCGTAAATTCACTTTGAAAAACAATGTTTTGTATACTGTCGATAACTATATAATTATATAAGCACTTCCATATTTATGTATACAATTATCGACACCCCCGATAGTACACATATTATATATAGGTCATCACAGAAAGACAAACTGCATGCAGCCATGTCATTCATTTGAAACTTATTTTTGTAGATTATCAACTAAAAACAGTAGATTTTTCACTCCGACTTGAAATAAACTAACACATCCATGGCTATGTGCGTAACGTATGTACCTGTTAAGAAGCACGATTCGGTGATTTGTGCAGTAGGAGCATAACACATTTCAAGCTCGTCTACACGGTGGGTTAGCAGTAGAGTTGCATGATAGATCTAGAAACGTTCCGCGTAAGTAGTACAGGTTGTAAGCAAAGGACCAAAAAGCCATAAAGTTTAAGGGGGTTCGCAGAGTAATTTTTCTGAAAAAGTGTCGAAGTAGCTGAACTCTAGAACTCTACGTACTATGTACAGGGCCGGATTAAAGGGGGGGCTACCGGGGCTCTAGGCCCAGGGCCCCCACCAAAAGGGCCCCCACCAAAAGGGCCCCCACCATATGTATGTATATTAGCTTTAAGCAGTAATATTAAAAACATTGGCAAGTTACAAAACCAAAACATATTTGCCTGTCTCTGTTTCATCCTTTATCTCTGAATACCAGTCTATGCATTAATAGTTCTTTGCCAAACATAGGCCTCAAAATACCCACAAATTAAAGTACTTAATTTTCGTGCGAATATAGGGCCCCCACAAAAGCTGAGCCCCAGGGCCCCCACAGCTCTTGATCCAGCCCCGACTACGTATAGCTATCATCCTCAAAACAAAAGAGGAATTCCTGTTCCTCCTCTATTCTTTTATCCCGTATCAGCTGCCGCTTATAATTAAAGAGTCAGTTGTCATCGACATATCATATCTGTAGGGATGAAAGTAACACAATCTCCCTTTTCCCTTACACACTGCGCTGCGTAGAGAACCAATTAAGTATATGGCTCCCGTTAGAAGTCAGTTTCTTACCTTTGTCTTGGTAAGGTTAACCTTGCTAAATACCCTCTCACAATCTGCGTTCCAATGCGGCAAGCAAACGGTCCAATAAGTCAATGTCATGCAAAGGACCAAAAGTCAAACTTAAAACTCTCTCTTTAATTCGTGGAAGATTGACAGCGTTTTCTTTTTTTTGTGCGATGATAATTTTTGTATGACTTTATAATGGAATTTTATTTGGGAGCCAATTATCGTATTTTCGTGTACGATTCTCAACCATATGCATCGTACATCGTACCTACGGAGTCAAATTATCGTACAAATACGATAATTATCGTAGTTAACAATCCTGCTGCCTCATGACCAGTCAATTTTTTTTTCTTTTCAAAAGTACCAACAAAATTATCTAACAGATTGAGTTTTCCTAAATATCATCTGGTAGTTTGATAATACTGCGTAATAAGAGTACCTACATGTCCTGGAGACGCAGGACATAAAACCATTAGACTAAACTAACGTCTTGAATTGAAGGAGAAGGAAGATGTGCTGTCTTGAGTGTTAGGTGTAGTTTATAGTATAAAGGATTATAGGACACAATTAATGTATGGTGAATTGGTGATGGTATTTATTTCAGTTCTTTATTTCGAGATCAGGGGATAGGACGGACTTCGTGCCCCGTGTCCTCAATCGGTTTGGTGGAGAAGCGACCCCGGCGTCGGAAGAAGAAGTCGATGTGTTGGCAGCGTTGGCTGGACTTGATGACTCAGACGATGACGACTCCAGCTCCACCATCTCTTCTCCTTTTGGCGTCTGTTGACGGCTACGTGAGAGAGAGCTTTCACGTCGGCAAACCGATTCTTTCAGCTTCTTGTCCAGACCAGCCATCGAACCCCGCCTCCCCTTCTCCCGCTGGGCAAGAAGGAATTCCTTGTCTTCAGGAATGGTCATCAGAGTGAGGGCGTCGGAGTGGGCGATGTCCAAAAGGTCTGGGAGACTTTCTTGGAAGGTCTTCTGTTTTTCGGCAGGCGTGACTCCAGAGTTATTCTTGCTTTTGCTCAGGATCTTCCACTCGTCGAAAAGTCCAGTAATCTTCCTCCTCACGCTAGTTTCTGCGATGGTGGGGATCCTAGCTCGTGTCCAGAAGTCGAGGACCTCCTTTGCAGCCTCAGCTGCACTCTGCTGCACCGTCTTCTTCTCTTCCTTGTGTGCGTAGAAAAATCGTCGTAAAACGTCTCCACGGCTGGGAAGTTTTGCTCCTGTGATAGTAGGAACACTATGGCCAAGAAGCCAAACTTCAGTTTGCTTTCTCGTGGTCATGACCTGGGGGCGAAAAGAGGAAATGTTCAAGATCGATCCGCCACCTCTAAATATCAACCGATTAGCCTGAAACTTTGCACACGACAGTTTCTAAGTACAAGGCAGAATACCACAAAAGTACGTGAAAAAATATTGACTTTGAAAAATTACCCCTATGCGCTATTGGCACCCTAATGGTGATGGTATTTATTTAAGTTCTGAGTGTTTCACATATTGGTGCCTTTATTGTAAGGAATAAACTTAAGAATTAAGAAGTGTATCCAAAACCCCAGGAAGGAACAGTAAAAGGGGCAGAGCCCCCGGTTAGAATTAAGGTTAGGTAAAATTAGGTTAGGTTAGATTATCGGGTGATTATTGCTAAGAGGTTAGGTTAGATTATCGGGGTTCGAGGGGGGCAGAACCCCCCGCCGCTAGGTTAGGTTAGGTTAGATTATCGGGGGCAGAGCTGGGCACTAAATAAATTTAATGTATTTAAATACTAAATACTAAATACATGGGAGAAATGTATTTGAATACTAAATACATTTTACGATTGTATTTAAATACTAAATACTAATTACATCTATTGTATATAAATACATTTGTAAATACAATTAAATACACAAAATTTTAACATGTCCGAAAAAAAGGGATTTCCTTAGGATTTACGTTTCCTTCGAAATTTCCTTCTCAGGCCTAAATTTCCTTAAAATAAGGAAATTTCCTTGAAAGTGGTTCATTGTAACATCAGGGTTACCAGATAGTAGGGCAGGTTTATGGCCAAATTAACTGATAAAAAAGTATTTACATTTTTATATTTTTATATTATGAGTATTTAAATACAATGTATTTAAATACTCATAAAATTATTTAAATACATGACAACCAATGTATTTATAAATACATTTATAAATACACAAATGTATTTAAATACGTATTTAAATACAAATGTATTTAAATACTGCCCAGCTCTGATCGGGGGTCGAGGGGAACGGAGCCCCCTCGCAAGGTTAGGTAAAATTTTCCTAGATCTAAGAAAATTACTCTAGATCTAGGGTATTTTGGCTTTTTTACATAACTCCAAAAATACGTGTTTCCGACGCATTATTTGCTCCCCACCCGAAAACCCCGCATTCCCACAGGTTCCCAAGCTTGTTTGGGGGAAGGGGAAGAGTATGGGCTAACACTAGAAATTTACCATACTTCTTTGTATATTTATATAATAAATTTCTTTTAATCAAGAGGCCTTAATGTTTAATCAAATTAATAATTTATCTTATATCCAACTGCCTAGCTAGTGTTGCTTGATTGTCTTGATGCTTTAATAGGAAGCTAACAGCCTCTTTTTAGGTAGGCATGGCATCGACTGTAGGCTATAGCCAGTGGTTTAGGTCAAAGTTTCATATAATTCATATATACAAGAAAAACACTCATTAAAAATAAATTAACCTTGAAACTAACTCCCGTCAGTAAATTTCATATCAACCAAATTTCTAGGCAGTGAGCTCAAATTTCAGAAAATATGGGGCTTAGGCTACTCCTATACTTCATGCTTTTAACAAGGAATGACCCGACTCATAGTCTCGCAACATCAATGTGTTTCTTCTCAATCTGACTACTTTTATTAAGCTGTGTCTGCTTAAAAAAAATCTTTTTTTTACCCAATTAGGTCATAGAGTACCCCAATCGTGTCACAATATACTATAGCTAATATATTTTCTCAATTTATCTTCGCTTATTGCTTCAAAATGCTCCTAAAAAGGCTAAAATTTCAAAAAAAATCCACAGGAACCCCCAGCTGTTATGTCTCGCTTCGCTCGGCACCCCATACTTTGTAAAATTTTGTAATGAAGGGGGGCCTCCACAGGTATAAATCCGGCCCTGCCTTTCACCCCCCTCATAGACCACTGTATACCTGGACTGCGCACGGAATATCGGCCTGTTGCACATGGGCCTGAACTTGCCCTGAAGTCGGAGGGCCGCTCAGATTCATAGTATATATGATATACTGTAATCTTCGTAAATGTTTGTTCTATAATATTATCAAATAAAAAACAGTAAAACAGGCTAAAGAAATGCCATTACGAGACTGAAGAAATATGCATGAACTTAATATTCACTTCAACTCTTCGCCATTTAAAACTTTGCGAGTCAACTTTTATCATGAAGGGTATCAATAGAAGCGCAATGTTATTAGCTTTCCATTGATGTATTTCGTTTTCTGATAAATGAATTACCCCCATGCATAAATTAGCGTTAACTAAATAAATAACCTCATCAATCGGGTAATTTTCCCGATTGATGAGGTTATTTATTTAGTTAACTATAATTTATACATGGTGCTAATTCATTTATCAGAAAACGAAATATATAAGTAAATAAATAACATCAATCGGGAAAATTACCCGATTGATGATTTTATTTATTTATTTAACGCTAATTTATGCATGGTTCTAATTCTAATTAATCTAAGAGAGAGAGAGAGAGAGAGAGAGAGAGAGAGAGAGAGGAGAGAGAGAGAGAGAGAGAGGAGAGAGGAGAGAGATAAGAGAGAGGAGAGAGGGGAAGAGATGAGAGAGAGAGAGAGAGAGAGAGAGAGAGAGAGAAAGGAGAGAGAGATAGAGAGAGAGAGAGAGAGAGAGAAGAGATAACGAGAGAGAGGAGAGAGAGAGAGAGAGAGAGAGAGGAGAGAGAGAGAGAGAGAGAGAGAGAGAGAGAGAGAGAGAGAGAGAGAGAGAGGAGAGAGAGAGAGAGAGAAGAGAGAGAGATAACGAGAGAGAGAGAGAGAGAGAGAGAGAGACAGAGAGAGAGGATGAGAGAGAGAGAGAGAGAGGAGAGAGAGAGAGAGAGAGAGAGAGAGATAACGAGAGATAACGAGAGAGAGATAACAAGAGAGAGATAACGAGAGAGAGATAACGAGAGAGATAGAGAGAGAGAAACGAGAGAGAGAGATAACGAGAGAGATAACGAGAGAGAGATAACGAGAGAGAGAGAGAGAGAGATAACGAGAGAGAGAGATAACGAGAGAGAGAGATATATCGAGAGAGAGAGATATAACGAGAGAGAGAGATAACGAGAGAGAGAGATAACGAGAGAGAGATAACGAGAGAGAGATAACAAGAGAGAGAGAGCGAGAGAGATAACGAGAGATAACGAGAGAGATAACGAGAGAGAGATAACGAGAGAGAGAGATAACGAGAGAGAGATAACGAGAGAGATAACGAGAGAGAGAGATAACGAGAGAGAGATAACGAGAGAGAGAGAGATAACGAGATATAACTCAGCTATCTGCTATGTGAAGGGATCATATCAAGTTTAAGATCGCGGGAACGCATGGCCCCCACCAGCCATGCATGCCTCCTTTATGCCGTCTGACATCCTCTCCGACTCGTGCATGCGGAAAACCCTTCACGATAAGAGAAATAGGGCCCAAGGCGACCATTGTTTGTTATGAACTGAAAACTCTACCCAAGCTACCCACCTCTCAATGTGAGTAGAGAAAGTTCAAGGGTTTTGCTGAGTCACTACGCGCTTTGCCTCGGACCCAGGTTTTCGTGCGCAAATGGAACGCCTGAACTCTTGGGTTCCGTGAACTGGTTCTTGAAATGTCGCAAATGGAAGAGGCCATATATATATATATATATATATGGCATATGTATATACTATATATATATATATATATATATAACATATATATATATATAATATTAATATATATAAATATAGCTTACCGATTTGTGCCATAGTTGCATAACCAGTTTCTTTCAGTTCAGGTTGATTTGGTCAGGTTTGGTTGCGGTCACAAATGGAAGCAATTAATACCCCTTTTTTTTTACATAATATACTACTGGCGAGAAATTAAGAGGAGAGAGAAAGGAACGAGAGCAGGTGAGATGGGACCGTTATTGAGAGAGTCAGGTTGAGAAGTGGCCCGAGGGAGAGATCTGCGGCAGAAAAGGGAGACGGAGAGAGAACGTTAGTGTAGGAGACGATACCAGTGGGGAGAGCAATAGAAGAGAGAGAGAGAGAAGAGCGAGAGAGAGAGAGAGAAGAAGGAGAGAGAGAGAGAGAGAGAGAGAGAGAAGATGAGAGGGGGAGAGGAGAGAGAGAGAGAACGAAGAGATAAGAGAGAGAGAGAAGAGAAGAGAGAGAGAGAGAGAGAGAGAGAGAGAGAGAGAGA
>JACEEZ010009259.1:250000-262500 GCA_016584305.1 Chionoecetes opilio | reverse complement strand
GCTCCGAAACTAACCACAAGATTTTCTTGAAAATAACCTCATTGTGATTCCCACACAAATTTATTGGACCACAAAATGAATTCCTTCCTAACCTAACCTAACCTAACGTTTTTCTAACCTAGCCTAACCTAGCGGTCTACCGAAAAGGGCGAACGCCTGGAGAATATGCCCCCGGGACCCTCCCTGGGAAGTGTGAAGTCCTCATTCGACACTCACTACTAGTCACTCCATGTCAGTAAGGTCGAACAGGTAAACAGGGAGGAAGTCACCAAGGAAATGTTTACCTGTGCACTGCCCTCACTGAACTGAGCAGCCAAGAGAGTGGCTTCCTGAGGATGACGCTGAGTCCGACCTACTCCTCCCTGGGCCTATGGGCGGCGCGTAGTGTCGCATCGCAGAAACTACTTTTTTTTCTTTTTTTTTATACTAAGTAGTGAGTGAGTAGTGAGTAGCAGTGGCTCTTGAATAATTCCAGCTGAACCTCCCGCACTGGGTTAGCTACAGAAGAAAGAAATTCCTCCGGAGAATATTTTCCAATATTAAGGGCTTGGTGGTAAAGTCATATGTCAGAACGTGGATGCCCTGAACACACCGTATACTCTACCGATGAGCTATCGGATCTAAAAGAATACTCAGTAAATATAGTATACAAGTTGTTTTCATCCAAGGAACCATGACATGTATGTCAAATAGTCTAGCTGCTATTTCAAGATAGTAGGGGAGAGTGGGGCACAGTAGGACAAAAAAAAATTGTGACACTATAATTCCTAGATTTCAACAGCTATTACAAAAGTTAAATACTGGAAAGGAACTATTACCATTAATTGCATTAATAAGCATATGCAAAAGAAACGAGCAACTTGTTTGAAAAAGCTGTGGTCCTCAAAACAATACATTTTTTTTTTTTGTCCCACTGTGCCCCAAGGGTGGGGCACAGTGGGACATGAACTGGGGCACACTGGGACATGTCTAGTTTATGTTCCTAAAACCAAAATTGAAATCAAATTTAAGGTACGAATGTTGTCTCTTTGTTGTACCGCATGTTTTAGGTTTGGGGAGAGTCTCACTGAGCATTTAATCTCACTGAGCTTGATAGAAGCTATACCCTGCACTTGTGGAAAGAAACACACCAGTGATTCCCGCTTTCTCCGAAGATTTAAAAAAATCGTAGTCCCCTTCATCATCTTTCCCTTTTGTTACAAGGCCCACATAATACTTCTTGCTTGTAGAATCAAGGCACAACAGTCAGACTTGCATATATGATACTTCTGGAATCAGTGTTGTCCCACTGTGCCCCACTCTCCCCTACTTCAGAATATGTACGCCTTAGCTTCTCTACCTTTTAAGCCATCTCTGTGATAAATAACTGTTCAAAATAAATAAATAAATAAAAAGATGTTGAACGGGACACGTGTGAACGAGGCGGTAAAGATGTGGCGGGGAGGGGAGGCAGACTGGGAGGGATGCGGGTGTTTTATCAGTATACTTTAGATGTCACATGTATTTACCTACTACAGTACACTATGTTATCTACATCTACATATCTCTGTCTTGCACCACACACACACACACACACACACACACACACACACGTGATAGCGTTATTGGCGCCAAAACCTTCTGTAATGTGGCACAGAGGCTCGGAGGTGAAGGCTGGCAAAGGATATGGCGGGAAGGCACAGTGGGAGGCATGCAGCTGCTTTCTCATTATGCTTTACCTATATGTCATTTGTACGTACTTACGTATAATACAGGTTGTATATCAATGTATTCATGCATCATTTCTTTTTTTTAGTTCAATATATTTGCTTATCGACCTACATCTATCAATCGTTATAAATTATAGATGTGTTTGTTTGTGCGTGTGTGTATGTTACTGTCTGTGTGTGTGTGACTGTCTGTGTGTGTGTGTAACTGTATGTGTGTGTGTGTGTGTGTATGTGTGTGTGTGTGTGTGTGTGTGTGTGTGACTGTGTGTGTGTGTGTGTGTATGTGTGTGTGTGTGCGCGCGTGTGTGTGCGTGACTGTCTGCATGTGTATGTGAGTGTGTGTGTGTGTGTGACTGTATGTGTATTCATCGAGTTGTATTTTGCAGGGCCTGAGCAACGCTCGTATGTCTTCATATCAACATTTTTATCATTCATCCTTAGTGCTTATAGTGTTGGCCGAAGCCAGCACCCCGGAGAGCAGGTCACAAACCCCGGCTAACACCCGGTACCCATTCACTGCTGGGTAGACAGGGGCTTGGGTTTTAAGGAAACAGCCCATCTGTTTCCGCTCCGCCCGGGGATCGAACCCGGGACTTCTCGGTTGTGAACCGAGCGTGCTTCCCCTACACTACGGAGTACCCTTATATGGTGTGTGTATATATATGTGTGTGTGTGTGTGTGTGTGTGTGTGTGACTGTGTATGTATGTGTGTGGTGTGTGTGTGTGTGTGTGTGTGTGTGTGTGTGAATAATCTTACATAAGCATGTGATTGATTAATTAATAGTACTGATAATGATGCAATGATATAAACAATATCAGTGTTTATAATGATGATAATGAGACTAATAATGATAATAGTGAAGGTTATAATTGATGTGATTATCATTATATCATCAATATCTTCTTCAGCAGCAATTCCATTATTGTGTTATCCGTTATTTTAATTTTAATGCCTGCACTGTGATATAAGGGATCAAGGCGAGATTTCATGTGGAATTATAAAAGAAAATGCAATAAACTTAATAAATTAGAGTTGAATATATTATTATTATAATCATTAACATCCCTGCTATTATTATGACTTATTATAATTATCATTGATATTATTATATTTATTATTATTTATATTATCATTATTATTATTATTATCATTGATAATATTATGAGTATTACTATTATTAGTATTATAAGACTTAATAATATTACTAGCAGTAGAATAGTTATAGAAAGTAGTAGTAGTAGTAGTAGTAGTTAGTAGTAGTAGTAGTAGTAGTAGTAGTAGTAGTAGTAGTAGTAGTAGCAGCAGCAGCAGCAGCAGCAGTAGTAGTAGTAGTAGCAGCAGCAGTAGTAGTAATAATGGTATTGTTACTGTTGAAGCAGATATATAGTAGTAGATATAGTAGTGGTAGCAATAAAAAAAAGATTAAGAACCTATCAATGCAAGATAAAATATTACGTAACGAAATAGGTTACCTAGTGTTACGTTAATACGCTGATATGAATTTGATAATTACTTTTGATCATTCGATCATAATCAATCATCATCATTAGCATTATTATTCATCTGTTACTACAATTATTAATATCATCATTGATAATAATAATAATAATAGTAATAATGATAGAGATAATAATTATGAGAATAGTAATTTTATTATAATAATTATTACTATCAGCGGTAGTAGGTAGTAGTAGTAGTAATAGTAATGGTATTGTTATTGTTGTAGCAGAGGTATATAGTAGTAGGTATAGTAGTGGTTGTAATAAGGAAAATATTTAGAACCTATCAATGCAAGATTTACGCAACTAAATATAGACACTGCTACGTTGAAACGCGAATATAACTTGGAATACATCTATTTCATTGAATGTTTTGAAATGTGACAAGCTGTTTGACAATTTTGGCGCCAAAGTCCCTCCCTATAACCACAGACTCAGCTGGGGAGGGCACAGGGAGAATCTGGCGGGAATACGTGGGGCGTCCGAGCTTCCCCCTCTCCACCCATTCACCCTCCATGACTACGAGTATTCCCGCCAGATTCTCCCCGCGCCCAGCTGAGTAGTCTGTGGTTACAGGGAGGGACGTTGGCGCCAAAATTGTCAACAGCTTGTCACATTTGAAAACATTCAATGAAATAAGTGTATTCCAAGTTATATTCGGGTTTCAACGTAGCAGTGTCTATTGTATAATAGCAGTTTCGTAAATCTTGCATTGATAGGTTCTTAATATTTTCCTTATTACTACCACTGCTATACCTACTACTATATACCTCTGCTACAACAATAACAATACCATTACTATTACTACTACTAGCTACTACTACTACTACTACTACTAGTACCACTGATAGTAATAATAATCATTATAAAATTACTATTCTCATAATCATTATCTTTATCACTATTACTATTATTATTGTTATCAATGATGATAATAATAATAATTATAGTAACAGATAAATAATAATGGTAATGATGATGATAATAATATTTATAATAATAATTAAAAATAATAACAATGATATCAATAACTAGTAATAACATCTATAACAACAATGATGATAATAATTATTATAATAACTAATAATAAAATTCTCTCTCTCTCTCTCTCTCTCTCTCTCTCTCTCTCTCTCTCTCTCTCTCTCTCTCTCTCTCTCTCTCTCTCTCTCTCTCTCTCTCTCTCTCTCTCTCTCTCTCTCTCTCTCTCTCTCTCTCTCTCTCAAATTATTCAGTTTATTGCACTTTTCTCCACATACAATCTAGCCTTGATCGTCTTATTTCACAGTGTAGGCATTAAAGCAAAAACTACAACAATGACAATAATGAAAAAAATGATGATGAATTGCTGCTGCTGAAAAAGATATTGATGATGTAATAATAATCATATAATCATAACTACTATAATTAGCATCATTATTCTCAATATCATTGTAAACAAAATATTGTTCCTATCATTGTCATCATTTTCATTACCATAAATTAATCATTCGTATGGTAATGAGATTATTCGGTACTACTATAGCGTGCGGTCTACATCGGGGCCTGCAGTCTACGCTCCCCTACCGTGCGGTCTACAAAGATCCCGCCTGACCTGAACTGACCTGACCTGACCTGACTATTCCATAACTTTAATGTGCATTCTAACAAGTCCACACCTGACCTGACCTTCCCTGACCTGAGTACCGGAACCCTACTCAACCTTGTAAAATAGGAATCAACGAAGTAATGTCTCAGTATCCTCCTAAAATTCAAGCCGAGAACATCAGTCTGACACTCCTCCTATACTGTTGAAAGAATTATACAGAAGTGTCATCTGGACAGAAGAAACAGCGGTTAAGTTCTTACGTGAAAACAATCTTCTGGACGCACCACAAGAAGCAGAGCCTTGTCATCGATGTGGTAGTGTTATGCAAAAAAAAAAAGTGACAGGGGGGGAATATCGGCCTGTGCTTAATAAATTACTTACTAAAGTTTTGTTTTTTCTATAATACTCTACTGTATAATAGACAATATCATATAGCAATAGTAAGTTGCAGCCTCAAGTGTAAGAGTGTAGAGTGTAGGTAGCGAGTAAGATATGTAGACCCCACGCTATAGTGTAAAATGTCCCGGTAGACCGCACGCTATAGTGCAAATGTCCCGGTAGACCGCACACTATAGTAGCACCAATTATTCACACACACACACACACACACACACACACACACACACACACACACACACAAACACACAAACACACATACACACTCACACACACACACAACAAGAGTAATTGATGATTCAGAAAACAAGAAATTATAAAAATAACAATAATAATTAACGTCTGACTGACCCTGCTCAGCCTGAAGCAACGCCGCAACTATTCCTGCTTCTGTTTATTTCATGGTAACTCAAGGTTTTGTGAGAATGCCTAATGAACAATCCTATCCATAGTGTGTATCTTAGTGGGAGTTTTCTTTTACTTTTAATGATTGTTGTCATTGTTTGTTATTATTACTATTAGTATTATTTTTTATTATTATTGTTATTATAAATATTATTGTCATCATGGGAAGTATTAATATTATTACCTGTAATAATGAGTATTATCATTATTTTCATCATCATTATTATTAATGTCTTCTTTTCTTCTCACCAATATTATCTTACTCAACATCAGTGCAAACTAAAATTTCTCTAGCTCTATATCCAGCTGCCGCCGACTGAGGGGCAAGTCCGCAAATTTGTATTAACTCGATATATTTCAGTATCTACAGGGATTTTCTTTGATTTTTTTGTACCAGAGTTGCTCATATATCTTTGCCTACCATATACAACATCAAAAACTCCAAAATATATTATATATAGAGCTTGAAAGGAGAGATGACCTATCCTTATGGGCTATCGCCATGGCCGCGAGGCGAGTAATCTGTGTTTGTTCCTCCAAAATGAATCAATTATTATGATTTAGTGTTTGAGCATTTAGCCTTCGGAGTTCCCTTGGATGAAAGACAAATATTTCTTCTTCAATTTGGTATATATAATGTATACACAAAACTTCAATGGAAAAAGGTGTGAGATGTTTAATAAGAATATTTTGAGATTCAGAATCGAGTTCTCCTGATATTTCATCCAATATCTTCATGATGCGGAGTCGCACCTGTGTTTTGTTGTTGCGAAATTGTAGCTAGATTTATATACTAGTCATATCCAACAAGAAGCATACCTATTACTGTCTTTAAAGGCTATTATATTTGAGAGAAGACAGTTAACAAACACAAATGCTCGCCAGCGCCGATCAACTTCCAACGAAAACGAGTGCTAGTGTTTGTGGTGCTACTTTCGCGTCCGCGCGGAGTAGAGAGTTGAATATATTATTATTGTTATATTTATTTATAAACATTATTTATAAATACTGAACACTCTGACGGGCTTTATATTCAGCCCGTGCTTCTCTCTTCAGAGAAAGCAATAGGAAAAAAAAAAAAATATTGTTAGATTAATATCATTATCATGACTGCTATTATTATGACTATTACTATCATTACTTTAATCATTGATATTACTGCAGTTATTATTATTTATATTATCATCATTCATAATAATATTATGATTAGACTATTACTATTATTATCATTATTATTATTATTATACTTGATATAATTACTATCAGTAATAGCAGTAGTATAGTTATGGTAGCAGAAGTAGTAGAAGTAGCAGTAGCAGCAGTAATATTAATTGTATTGTTATTGTTGTAGCAGAGGCATAGTAGTAGTAGTAGTAGTAGTAGTAGTAGTACGGTAGCTGCAGTAGTGGTATATATATATATATATATATATATATATATATATATATATATATATATATATATATATATATATATATATTTTTTTTTTATAAGTAGATAGTACAATATTTTACAAGCAGCAGTAATAGAATTGTAATGTTATTGTTGTAGCAGAGGTATAGTAGTAGTTATAAAAAACAGGAGTAATTGATGGTCATTCAGAAGACAAGAAATTATTGAAAATAATAATTCACGTCTGACCGAGCACCCCGCCCCGCCCCGCAGCATCTCGGAGGTTGGAGCACCCACTGTGCCCAGCCTGAAGCAGCGCCGCAACTATTCCTGCTTCTGTTTATAGTAACTCAAAGGTTTTGTGAGAATGCCTAGTGAACAACCTTATCCATAGTGTGTTTCGCAGTGATTTATTTTCCTTTTACTTTCTATCATTGTTAAAGTTATTATTATTATTACTATTATTATTTTTTTTTTTTTATTGTTATCATTGGTAGTATTGCTATTACTACCTATAATAATTAGTATAATCAATATTTTCAGAATCATTATTCGTGTCGTATTTCTCTCTAATTGAGAGAGAGAGAGAGAGAGAGAGAGAGAGAGAGAGAGAGAGAGAGAGAGAGAGAGCATTTGATTTATAAATCGTCATAGGAACATTGGAACAATAACTAACACCAATATTATTTTCCTCAACATCAGTGCAAACTGAAATTTCAATACCTTGAAAACTGACACGCAAGCAAATTAATGACAGTGAAGAATGCGTGTGAAAAAAGTTAACACCTCATTGTTAAAGTTATTATTATTATTACTATTATTATTATTTTTTTTTTTTTTTATTGTTATCATTGGTAGTATTGCTATTACTACCTATAATAATTAGTATAATCAATATTTTCAGAATCATTATTCGTGTCGTATTTCTCTCTAATTGAGAGAGAGAGAGAGAGAGAGAGAGAGAGAGAGAGAGAGAGAGAGAGAGAGAGAGAGAGAGAGAGAGAGAGAGAGAGAGAGAGAGAGAGAGAGAGAGAGAGAGAGAGCATTTGATTTATAAATCGTCATAGGAACATTGGAACAATAACTAACACCAATATTATTTTCCTCAACATCAGTGCAAACTGAAATTTCAATACCTTGAAAACTGACACGCAAGCAAATTAATGACAGTGAAGAATGCGTGTGAAAAAAGTTAACACCTCATGTGACCTCAATGAAGTGTAATGAAGGTGTATACTAGCAGAGCGTCACGCAGCTGGGCGTGCGGGGGCTGCGTGTTTCCGGCCCGAACTGGTTACTGTGGGGAGGGCGGGGGCGCGGGGGCTTGAGCGCCAAGTTTGAATCGCGCCCGCTGATTGGTGCACGCTGGGGCGGGGAACTGCCTCCCGCCCTTTTATGGTAGGAACAAAAATAAAGATAAATAAAGCGGGATCGCAGCTGATCATACCTGTGTGCGTGAATATCTTGCTACTGAATCCAGACAGGTGTGTATATATATATATATATATTATGTTCCGGTAATACACATATATTACTTATACACCCCCTTTTCATCCCTATCCATATATTTGCCGTCATTATTCAAAATTCCCTATTGTCTCTTCTCTGACTAGGTACCTGATAACTGAGCCTTTTTGAATTTTTAAACCAATATCTTCTTATATCTATTTGAAATATACATTTGACAAGCTTGAATGAGTTACTTCTTATTCTATCCTGAATACTAACCGAAAGAATCTTTCCTACATCACCTTTATTATGTCATTTCAGCCACTCAAATACTTCTATAAAGTCGGCTCTTACATACTCTTGGCCTCTTGGGATACAATGTCATAAATACATATATATTTTATGATGATTATTTTACATTTTTTTCGTCACCATTAGTATCATTATATATTTGTTTTACTATTATCACACATTATTTTCGTATTCATTCTTATGATTAGTTATGATTAGTGTATCATTATCGGTATTTACTTAGTATTATAATCATTAACATCATAAGCATTAGCTTTAGGCCTAGTACTTACCTAATTTCCTCATGTATGTCTATTATGGTGTTTTTTTCCGTGTATGCCTTCGGGTGAGAATAAAATAATAATTATTATTAGCATTATAATTCTGATAAATATATTCGCATTCTAATATAGCTTTCATACCTCCAGTATAACCTGTGTGTGTATGTGAGCGTGTGTATGCAGGTGTGGGTGTGGATGTGTGCGTATGGGCGTGTGTGTGTGCGGTTGTGGATGTGTGCGTATGGGCGTGTGTGTGTGGATGTGTGGGTATGGGCGGGTGTGTGAGTGGGTGTGGATATGGGCGGGTGTGGGTGTGTACGTATGGGCGGGTGTGGATGTAATGGGTATGGGCGTGTGTGTGAGTGGGTGTGGATATGTGCGTATGGGCGGGTGTGGATGTGTGCGTATGGGCGGGTGTGTGAGTGGGTGTGGATATGTGCGTAAGGGCGTGTGCGGGTGTGGATGTGTGCGTATGGGCGGGTGTGTGAGTGGGTGTGGGCGGGTGTGTGAGTGGGTGTGGATATGTGCGTAAGGGCGTGTGCGGGTGTGTGCGTATGGGCGGGTGTGGATGTGTGCGTATGGGCGGGTGTGTGTGGATGTGTGCGTATGGGCGGGTGTGGATGTGTGCGTATGGGCGGGTGTGGATGTGTGCGTATGGGCGGTGTCCGTGTGCGGGTGGATGTATGCGTATGGGCGTGTGTGCGCGTGGGTGTGGATGTGTGCGTATGGGCGTGTGTGGGTGTGGATATGTGCGTATAGGCGTGTGGGTGTGGATGAGTGCGTATGGGCTTGTGTGTGTGTGTGTGCGGGTGTGGGTGTGGATGTGTGTGTATGGGCCTGTGTGGATGTGTGCGTGTGGGTGTGGATGTGTGTGTATGGGCGTGTGGATGTGGATGTGTGCGTATGGGCGTGTGGATGTGTGCGTATGGGCGTGTGGATGTGTGCGTATGGGCGTGTGTGTGTGCGGGTGTAGATGTGTACGTATGGGCGTGTGGATGTGTGTGTGCGGGTGTGGATGTGTGCGTATGGGCGTGTGTGTGTGTGCGGGTGTGGATGTGTACGTATGGGCGTGTGTGAGCCCGATTCCTGATTTGTAAGTCACAGTAATTATTGTCTGTAAGTATTTGCCATATCTGGGCGAAATATAATTTTATTATCATTGTATTATTACTGTATAGACGTATGCTCACGCACACACACACACACACACCTATCTATCTATCTATCTATCTATCTATCTATCTATCTATCTATCTATCTATCTATCTATCTATCTATCTAGCTAGCTAGCTAGCTAGCTATCTATCTATATATTATCTATCTATCTATCTATATATATATATATATATATATATATATATATATATATATAAGCCTGCCAGTCATTTGTAGCATACTACATGCATACACACATACATAGCTACATACATATACAGAGGAAGTGGTGAGTTAGTAGTATGTAGAAATTTAACTAAAAGGATGGATATTTGATAGTGTCATAAGACGAGCTTAAAATTGATCCTTTAAATAAACAAACAGGTAAATATATAGATACAGAATACGAAGACACACTGTCAACAGGGATGTCTTAACAATGTAATTATAACAGGAGAGCAAAAAGGCATCACTTTCTTTCTCTCTCACACCTGGGGGACCACCTGCCGCTAAATCCTCCCCTTGGAGGATACCCATGGGGAGTGTGCAGGTGTGAGGACTGAGGAGAGAGAGAGAGGGTCAGAGAGAGGTCTTTTTTTTCTCTCTTTTTATTTAAACAACTATCATCATGGTTGACATGGGGTTACAATTGGTAAGGAGGTTGATGAAGGCATTAAAAGTGGCAGAAGCTAAAGATGTCCCCGGGACAAGGGACATCTTCCCCCAGGTGTGAGAGAGAAAGAGAGGGAAAAAAGAGAGGAGAGAGAGAGAGAGTGTGTGTGTAGCAAGACACACACACTCTCTTTCTCTGTTAATAATTTATTTGTCTCATATGACCACAAAAAGGTTACAACTGTGATGCAAAATCCAATACAAGCCAGTGAAAATGTGCAGATAAAGGTCTTGCGGAAACACTCCGAACTTTAAAAACAAAACTTTGAATACCATGCAGAACAACATAGACGTTTTCCCAAACTCCCCACCCTCCCCCGCCCCTCAAACTTGTCACTATACTTATACTCCGCCCGCAGCTCCCACATGTTTGCCTCCCTCCCTCCCTTCCTCCCTCCTTCCCACCGCCTCCTCCTCATTCCCTTAGTGTCGTTTCTCCCCCTTCCCTTCCCCCTCTTCCCGCCATCCTGCATCCCATCCCGCCTTGCGTACTACTATACAGTGGTGCCGCGTCTTACAAACCAAAGTTATTTCTCAGTAACTCAGCTATGACATGCGGGAAACTCTTGCTATGAAATATATAATGATTAATTGTGTGTGTATTCATCTAGTTGTATTAATCTAGTTGTATTTTACAGGGCCTGAGCAACGCTCGTATGGCCCCGTCTCCATATCAACATTTTTATCATTCATCCTTAGTGCTTAGTTTTGGCCGAAGCCAGCACGGAGAGCATTTCACAAACTCCGGCTAACACCCGGTACCCATTCACTGCTGGGTGGACAGGGGCTTAGGTTTTAAGGAAACAGCCCGTCTGTTTCCGCTCCGCCCGGGGATCGAACCCTGGACTTCTCTGTTGTGAACCGAGCGTGCTTCCCCTACACTACGGAGTACCCCTTTATTTCCTCCCGGCTGGGAGGCGGCCATAGGCCTAGTAACAAAAACAAAGGAACTCTATAGTTCTCAACTATGTGTATGTGTGTGTGTGTGTGTGTGTTGTCTGCTTTTAAACTGTGACTTTGTACTTATTCCCCAGCTTATATTATTTTCTATCGCAGGTATACAACACAACCTCTCTAAATGAACATATAACAAGACACCCTGCATGAAACATAAGTTTGGTCAAAGAGTTAGAAGTCTTAGAAGTCAACCTGTTTGAATATAACGGGCGTAGTGTTTGAATCTTTCCCGCCCGCCTCCTGGCCCCGCACCTCTTGTCTGGCCGCCCGCCAACCCACGCCAGCCCTTTCGTCCAGTGTCTTTGATTTGCGTTCACAGTATAACAACCATCAAAACCATTACATACGTGAATGTACGATAGGTATTTCAGAGTATGGCATATAGCAAGTCGAGTTCATTTGCATCTTTAGTCAAAAAAACCTAGTCACCGTATAAACTAAATATAGCAACTCGTATCTTTTCGCTCACTTATTTTTTTGCGTTCTCCCCAGCCACCCATTCACCCCCCAAGCCCCCCCCCCCTCCCCCACCCCATCTCCAGTCTTTCCTTTCTCCCGAGGTTCAGTCGCCTTTTACTCGCTATTGCCACATCAATATTTTACAGTTATTAAGTTTATAACATTGTGTATACTGGTGAATTGAAGAAATGCGCCTACAATACCGAGAGTATTATTATGAGTAGCTGGGAACCATAAAAAACGAAAATA
>JACEEZ010009259.1:245000-247500 GCA_016584305.1 Chionoecetes opilio | reverse complement strand
AAATAAAAAGCTAATGCCTCTGCTACAACAACAACAGCAGCAAATAAAAAGCTAATGCCTCTGCTACAACAACAACAACAACAGCAGCAAATAAAAAGCTAATGCCTCTGCTACAACAACAACAACAACAACAAATAAAAAGCTAATGCCTCTGCTACAGCAACAACAACAATAGCAGCAAATAAAAAGCTAATGCCTTTGCTACAACAACAACAACAAATAAAAAGCTAATGCCTCTGCTACAACAACAAATAAAAAGCTAATGCCTCTGCTACAACAACAACAAAAAATAAAAAGCTAATGCCTCTGCTACAACAACAACAACAACAGCAGCAAATAAAAAGCTAATGCCTCTGCTACAACAACAGCAACAAATAAAAAGCTAATGCCTCTGCTACAAAACAACAACAACAACAAATAAAACGCTAATGCCTCTGCTACAACAACAACAACAACAGCAAATAAAAAGCTAATGCCTCTGGTACAACAACAACAACAACAAATAAAAAGCTAATGCCTCTGCTACAACAACAACAACAGCAGCAAATAAAAAGCTAATGCCTCTGCTACAACAACAACAACAACAAATAAAAAGCTAATGCCTCTGCTACAGCAACAACAACAACAGCAGCAAATAAAAAGCTAATGCCTCTGCTACAACAACAACAACAACAACAAATAAAAAGTTAATGCCTCTGCTACAACAACAACAACAACAACAAATAAAAAGCTAATGCCTCTGCTACAACAACAACAACAAATAAAAAGCTAATGCTTCTGCTACAACAACAACAACAACAAATAAAAAGCTAATGCTTCTGCTACAAGAACAACAACAACAACAAATAAAAAGCTAATGCCTCTGCTACAACAACAAATAAAAAACTAATGCCTCTGCTACAGCAACAACAACAACAGCAGCAAATAAAAAGCTAATGACTCTGCTACAACAACAACACACAACAAAATAAAAAATTAATGCCTCTGGGTAACACAACAAAAACACACAATCAAAAAGCTAATGCCTTCTGCTACACAACAACAAGCAAATAAAAAGCTAATGCTTCTGCTACAACAACAACAACAAATAAAAAGCTAATGCTTCTGCTACAAGAACAACAACAACAACAACAAATAAAAAGCTAATGCCTCTGCTACAACAACAAATACAAAACTAATGCCTCTGCTACAACAACACTACTACTACTACTACTATTTATACTACTACTACATTAACTACAACTACTACACGAATAGAATAGAATAATCTGACAGACGTGTGACTCCTGAGTTGGTAAGCACTAAAAGTGAACGCAGCAGGAGTGCAGCATCGAGCTCGGCTGCCTTCCTCCTACACTACCTCCACCTAAGTCTGGATATAGTGTTACGTATTGATAATGCTGAGGCGCCATCATCAGCATCATCATATCAATAATAATAGTGATGGTAATAACAACAATAATAATAATAATGATAATAATAATAATGATAGTGATGATAATAATGATAAGAACAATAATGATACTGTAATCATAGTAACATTATTATGATGATAATGTAAATGATAATAGTAATGATGATAATTATATATATTATTAGTATAACAGTAATAACAATGATGATATTTATAATAATGATGATAATAGGTAATAATAATGAAAACAAAAATTATTATGATAGCAATAATAATAATAAGACCTATAAGACAGAAAATGTTCAATAAGAATCAATGATGATAATAAAATAGATGGATGTAGAAATTTATTTCCATTACTTAAATCACTGAATCTAAGTACTTATTTTACAGCAGATCCATTGTAGTACTATTGGAGGTAAGTAAAATAGATTGTAGGAGATATAAAGTAAGAGTGATTATAATATTATACTCTTCTATTTGAAAGACAAAACCATCTGATTGACTCATCAAATAAACTGTATCCCATGAAAAGGAAAATGTTTGTTCCCTATATAGAAAAGTTACTTAATTGTGTATAGTACTTATTTTGTTATATTTCCCCCCTTTATTTACCATATTCATCCATCATAATGAAATGTTAGTTATATGTGATGCAGTTAAGCTTGATGTTGAAGGGTCATTACATTTCTTATTTCACATGTAACTATGAAACAAATAACATATATCATCAGTATAACACTCCTTCACGTGTGTCTCAAGTCTACAGGAGTGGGTGTGGGTGTCAGATTGTTTTCCCCATTTCATTGTTGCATTCATTGTATCTCCATATCCTTACACATTCTATCTTTCACATTTACATTGCATAAACCTTTCAATACTAATAATGTTTAGTTATTTGCCAGTGCAATTAGAGGATACATAAGCTTATCCTGGCTTTTTATCAGAATTAAGCACCTACATCAGCTCTAGTCTGCAGCCTTAGCTATGAGCTGTTCAAGCAACAATATCAAGAATAAAATGAGCAGTGAGCAGAATGATTACACAAGAGTTACCTGGGCATAAGGTAAACATGGGTATGTAGCA
>JACEEZ010009259.1:232500-237500 GCA_016584305.1 Chionoecetes opilio | reverse complement strand
CTGCAACCTCTAACCTTCTAACTGGACATTTAAATGGTGCACATGAGTATCATGATGATAGTAATTACTGATAATGACTATGATGAACATGACGTGTGTACTTTTGTATCAAGAATCTGTCGGAGGTGGCTGGTGCCACGTCGCTTGGGGCTACAGGACGACCCACTCTTAATTTGTTAGGCTTGAGGGGCGGAAGAGTACACCTGAAGGACCGTCGACCACAGGTAACTAATTCATTTCCTACATCGTTGATTTAGTCTTGACGTCATCGTGTGTTGCGATCAAGCAAAATTATACCATTTTTGTATGTACTACATACGTTAATTAGTTATATCAAGTACTGCTTCTGCGGAATGTATGATTCATTATGAATGATATGATATCATTATGAATTTTTGTTGCGAAATATGAATATATAAGTGAGTCATCGTTTTGTGATTATTACATGCGGAACCCGTGTGTATGTATGTGTGTGAACCATACAGGCTGCTTCCAATCCTCGTTTCCTGGGGCCTGAAGACCTAATCCTGGGACAGACGGTGCAGGTGGGCGGGCGGCTGCTGCGGCTGTGCGAGTGTGATGTGTTCACCACGCACTTTTACAAGGACGCCCTGGGAGTAGGTCAGTTCGTAGACAAATCTTGGTTCCTCTTTATCAGTCAGTAATCATAAATAGTCTTTCTGGCGGTGATGACAATGTCGATAATAGTGATTCGTCTTGCAAGACTGCGAAGGATCTGGCTGACGGCCATCGATTATATCATGTTACTTTTATATATATATGTATTTATACTATGACGTATACTACTTACTTAAAATGGGATGACTACTAAAGAATATCTATCAGTTTCTAATCTTGAATAACACCTGATTATGATACCGGTAGCTTACAGAGTACACGGAATACCCATTGATTAATTGTTATCTTAGAAAAAAAGAAGTTGACCTTGGTACATACATGTTTGAAGTGAGCATGTTATGTATGGCCTCTACCAAGAATCTTGAAAATTTTCAGGGAATTGGTTATAATAGCCGAAAAAAATAAAACCTTTCCAACTGACCTCTTGCTATAGTATTCCAGGGTTCGTTGTCTTCTCCCGAGCAGACCAGGTGCCAGCGGAGTACCAGTATCTCAGCAGGAAGATCGGCACTGCACCGGCGCCGCGCAAGACCCCCCTTGACCCTCGCCGTCTAGAGGAACACCCCCGAGATTCGGTACATCCGTTGCCCACCTCCGTCACCACCCTCGTGGGAGGATACCATGCGCGGGACATCAGGTGGGAGGGTGAAAGTGTGTGTTTGGGTAGTAATAATAATGATAATGATGCTAAAAATAATAATAATACAAAGAAGAAAGAAAAAGCTTAGTTTACCATAAAGATTTACATTTTTTATAAAACATGACCCGTTTTCTTGATTACAGGGATGGCTGCGAAGACAAGATTCTACGTTTTGGTGCCCAGCTAGTCAGTGATAACGAAAGGGACAAAGACAGAGCATTCGTTATAAACTTCTACATATACGACTCTACCATATCGGTGTTCGAACTGCCTAAAATAAACTCAGGTAAGAATCAACGAAACAGAAAAAAACAGCCCGGCCCCTCTCAGTAGCTTAAAACATAAAAAAGTTGAATTTAGTCTACCTAATACGATAATCACTGCATTGATCTTTCGCATGCTATTTGTTAGATTTCATGGGCTAATATTTACCTAGGTAGAGCATGACTGTCTGGATTCAAGTATTTTTCACAGTACTTTCTACTGTTTCTATAGATCATAACGAGTGTGAAAATAATAATACAATGTTGTGCAAACATTATTTTGTTCATAGGCTACCGTAGATAACTGTCAAGTCGCCACCTGCAGTCATGTCGCCAGCCGCCAAATATTACGAATTATAGCATCACTACTGATTTTTATGTGCCACTGAAGATGTTACACAGTAGTTTATATCATGACTGTATAATCTACCCTGTTTCAGCGTTGTTTTATGCTTTGTATCTGCAAGTATAACTGTTGCGCATTTTGCTTCTCAAGTTTTTCTTGGCGCGACGACAGCTGTAGCTCATCACCTTTCGGGCGGCAGGACACAGACTTGCAAGATCTTTCAAACTTGATTAGAATTTGCTTTCACGTTGGCAGAGGAATTTTTATATATCCAAGCATCTTCCGCAGGTAATATATATATAGAGACTTGTTTTACTTTACCTCTAATTTCCCTGAATTCCCCAGAGTGGCGACTCAACTGTTGGGTTAAAATACTAGCTGGCGACTTTACTGTAGTAGGTATAGCAAGGTCGCCACTCGGTTCTATTTTTGTAATTTGTTCATTTATAGCCCTAATATGACACAGATGAAGACACAAAATGACACAGACTTTCCAGATAGCCCCTTCTAACTTTCCTGAAATCATGGATGTACAAATGTAAGTATTAACGCCACCAGACATCTGTAAATAACAAAGAAACGTTGAACTGGCGACTTGACTGTTATCTACGGTAGGTTTGCCTAGCCTAGGTTTGCCTTGGCCTAGGCCCTGGTAGGTTTGCCTTGCCTAGCCAAACCTAGCCTCAGCTAGGTTTGGCTAGGTTAGTTTATTTGTCAATTATTTTTGGAATTGAAAAAAGCACACTTTTTTGAGGTTTACACAGGAAAAAACTATCTCCATTAATTAAGGAAAGCATCACATATTAAGCGAACAAAATCGAACTTGTCTGAAAATCTTGCAACGGTCATAAAGTAAATATTTACTTTTCATGTTATAATGCGTGTATGCGGCAGGGCGGAGGGCGGGTATGTTCCTGGGGCGAGGTCTGGTGGTGGCCCGCGAGGGAGGACATGTAGGCGTGGATCATTTTTACATGGGCGCCACACTCACTCTGAACTCCCATGTGTTTCGCCTCAGCTACGCCGACGAGTTCACGCTTCGTTTCATGGAGCAGCATGCAGATGAGGTGGGTCACAGCTTTCTCTTGAACTCAAAGGGTGCAAAATTTACTGCACTCCACTGTTGTTTTAGGATTAAGTTCGACCCGAGTTAATTCATTGCTGTCGACAATCTTATTTGCAAAGGACCACAATGGAAATAGATCTCTGGACTTTCTTGTGCTATCCTAGAAATTGTTCATGTTCATATCCACATGCAAAGTTTCCAACTAAATTAACTATATAGCACATACATTACACTGCTTAACATGAAAAAAGTTACCGTTATCACAACATGGAAGATATGGGAGAAAATAATTGGTTCTCAAAATGTTCAGTGCCATCTTCACCCTTTTAAGTTTTCAATACTTTTCCTTCTTACTCCCTTTTAGCCTTATTTTTTCCCTTCCAGATTGTTCGATCCATATACGCATTTATTATCCTTTAATATTTTCCATTTTCCATCTCCCTTCTCAGACGTTTCCCTTTTCCTCTTTCTCTTTTTCTCCCTCCAACTCAATGACTGAATTTCAGTATAGCTTTTATGTTCTAACGTTTACTGCCTTAATAAATTCCCACAATTTCCAAACATATAACATTTTCCCTAACATCATCCATATATCAACCTCATTACTCATGTAGATTTATTGATCGATCTTCACCACCCAGAAGAGAGAGAGAGAGAGAGAGAGAGAGAGAGAGAGAGAGAGAGAGAGAGAGAGAGAGAGAGAGAGAGAGAGAGAGAGAGAGAGAGAGAGAGAGAGAGAGAGAGAGAGAGAGAGAGAGATACATCCCGCCTACCACAACTTCTACCATCTCATCTTTATCAATCTTTCCGCTTAAAGTTCACTCAGGCCAGTTACAACGTGGCGCTGGATGAGGCTCGTCGCTGTCTGGGTCACCATCACCTTACAGCTCTACTTCACAGCCTTGCCGAACACGACCCATGCAAGACAGGCTTCGTTTCCTCTTCCCTGGTCATTTCAGCTCTCGCCAAGTCACTCAGTGAGTTCTGGGAGACGAGGGTGGATTAAACATAAGATAGTGTGGTGAAAGAACGTTAGCAGAAAGCTGAGAGTTAATTGATTAAAGGAATAGCTAAGATTATGTTTAAAATCAAGGGACGATTGGAGATTATAAAGAGTTAAGCATGTGTATGTATACAGAGAGAGAGAGAGAGAGAGAGAGAGAGAGAGAGAGAGAGAGAGAGAGAGAGAGAGAGAGAGAGAGAGAGAGAGAGAGAGAGAGAGAGAGAGAGAGAGAGAGAGAGAGAGAGAGAGAGAGAGAGAGAGAGAGAGAGAGAGAGAGAGAGAGAGAGAGAGAGAGAGAGAGAGAGAGAGAGAGAGATTATATTTCTTCATATTTTTTAAATTCTTACACACAGGTGGGTCTCGACTGAGTGAGCAGCAGGTGGTGTCTCTTGTGCGTCGCCATCGCCGCCTCAACGCCACGCCCCTCACGGCCCAGGACCTCAGTCACCTGGCCGCCCTACACCTCAAGAGAGATAACTACAACGGTGTGTGTGTGTGCAGGGACGGACTTTGCAGAATTTGTTTTTGAAGGGGTGGGGGGAAGTTACCGGATAGCAAAGCCTTCTCTAATATAGTATACTGTCATCATCTAAATCATCTAGTATAGTTGTAGTGTATATTTTTAACAGTAGTTTTAATAATTAATTGGCTAAAACAACGAATCAGGGCATTAGTATCACAAACTATTGATCTTTTGTGTATGTGCATGCTCATGTTCTCGGATAAAATAGCACACTGAAACAAGAAGTAAGTAATACATTCCTCATTTGGGAGGGGGTTGGGGGCACATTACAAGATTTTTCCTTTTTTTTTTGGCGGAGGCAATGTCCTGGTGCTCCCCCAGAATCCGCTAGTGTGTGTGTAGGATTCTATCTATCTAAATCGTTTACAGGGGTACCAGATATTGGTGTGGGACTGCGAGGGCGTGACGTGGCCGGCAGGGGTCGCCTTCCTGCCGGCAGTGTGAGGGCAGCGTTGCAGGCTGCTCGTCTGCCGCTCCCAAATATCCTACTCGATGCCCTTGTAACCAGGTATTGTTATCA
>JACEEZ010009259.1:187500-230000 GCA_016584305.1 Chionoecetes opilio | reverse complement strand
TTTTCCTGCTCATATTCTTCCTTCGTCTCCTTATTTTTGTTCTCTTCCTCTTACATTCTCGTTCCCTTCTGTTTTATCCTCCTCATCATTGCTTTTCTCCTTTCCTTTCCTTTCCTTTCCTTTCCCTCTCCATGCTCACTTTCGTGTCGTGCCTCTCACTAGTATCATAATTGTTGATATCCTCATTCATGCAGGTAATAAACCATAATTAAACGATAGGCCTTTTTTTCTCTCTCTTTTTGTAACCTGTTCTTCCTTTGCTTGTTCCCCTCTCGGCAGTGTGACCCAGCAAGACGGTGAGGTGGAGTACGAGCAATTGTGTCGTGACCTTGACTGGCGCCTACGACCCAACCTTCATGACAACCTTCCCTGCCAGGTGTGTGTGTGTGTGTGTGTGTGTGTGTGTGTATTCATCTAGTTGTATTTTACAGGGCCAGAGCAATGCTCGTGTGGCCCCGTCTCCATATCAACATTTTTATCATTCATCCCTAGTGGTTAGTGATGGCCGAAGCCACCACCCCGGAGAGCAGGTCACAAACCCCGGCTAACACCCGGTACCCATTCACTGCTGGGTGGACAGGGGCTCGAGTTTTAAGGAAACAACCCATCTGTTTCCGCTCCGCCCGGGGATCGAACCCGGGACTTCTCGGTTGTGAACCGAGCGTGCTTCCCTTACACCACGGAGTACCCTGAATGTGTGTGTGTGTGTGTGTGTGTGTGTGTGTGTGTTTCATGCTGGGCACTGAGGTTTTAGAATATGAGAGTGATGGAGGGTGGGTGGGTGTTGGAAAATGGACGCGAGAGGTACATTCCTTCGTAATTTACTACATGAGAATCATTCAATCATTACGTCACCCATTCACCATGTTACCTGTTCAGCTAATAAGCCTGATCAGCCACTAAATCAGATAATAAATCCGCCAATCAGCTATTCAGTCAACAAGTTCCTTATCACTTAACAAGCTAAACCGCCAGGTGATTGGACGCTCAGTCGGCCTATATATTTGGTCAGTAAATTAAGGAACTTTCAGATCAATCAGTAATCCAATCATCCCCTTCTGCAGCTAGACGAGTGCTCGCTGGAGGCTGCGTTGCGACGGGCCAAGGACGAGGCGGACTATGTCACGCTCATCGCAGACCTCGAGGGTAGCGCAGCGACTCACCACTTCGCTGGCACTGGCCTCGTCTAGTTAACCTTTGGCGGCTGGCCTTGTTTTACCTTTCGTTTCTTCCAGCTACGCTCTGCCTCGCTACATCAAGCCGTAATGCCAGTCCTGCTTCGTCCGCTGTCCTGCGTTACTTCAGCTAGCTCCTCTGCTGGCTTCTCCACTTCATCTAGCCTTACCTTACTTCACACCATCCATGCCTAACTTGTTCCTTGAGACTCAGCCTTCGTTCATGACCCACCTTACTGGACACAAATGATGATATAATAATAAAGTGGATATAAACACAAAAAATAAATATTCAGAACAAGAATCATGATAAAGTAAAAACATGATCGTCGAAAGAAAAAAGAAAATTGCTGAGCGCGTGTGCCATCGGTGGTCTAAACACTGCCCAGGGAACATTGCGATAACTGTGAAGCAGGGCGTGATCAAGCTTGATACGCCACTTATTGACTTCTTGACCTGATCACGTGGAGGAATGTCGTGCCCTCCATCACGAAATAGGTTATCTGTGCCGAGTTTGATCGAAGTCTGCGTTATGTTACTTATATACGTGTACGTGCCGCTGTGCGTGTGTGTGTATGTGTGTTAAGTCTGTCTGTGTGTCTTGCATATGGGAGTTCCAGCTCAACATCTTTCTTGTATGTTAGCTTGATTCTTTCTTAATTGACACTGGCTTATATTAGAAAGTTTGTCATCTAAGGGCACGGAAGGAGATAATATCGAGCTTGTATTGATTGTTAAGTTACCCATTGGCATTGCATCATCGTTTTCTATCGTTGCCGCTGTCATCGCTTCCTCACCCACACTATAATCTTGAACAACAGCGATTACTACTATTGCTAGTACTACTTCTTATGTCACTACTTTTACTACTCGTCAATCATTACAAACATTAATGATAATAATAATAATAATGATAATAGTAAAAAGTAATAACAATAAGGAGAATAATAAATAATAATGATAATAAATAATAATGATAATAATAGTAGTAATAAAATTAGGCATACACATTATTAGTCTCAATAATATCAGCACTAAAATTCTTAAATGTTTCATAGCTACGCGTTTCGCTTCCCATGAACTGTATTGGTATTATATAAATGAAATCATAAAAGCAATAATAAATATTCGTATTATTGTAATCTTCAAGGATGCAACGGACCATACAAGGGGTTCAAAATCACACATACACACACACGCACAGTGAGGCATCTTGCAATCCCTCCACCATTTGCAGGGCGCGAAGTGCCATTTACTCATTTATTTTGTCCTGTCGTTGGTATCTAACTTTATCTCCTTTTAGAAAATCAACTTCCACCTCGGTCTCTTCCTCCTTTGCCTAAGTTCCTTCTTTTATTATTCTTTAGTTTCCACCCCCCTTCCTGACCACTACCCTTGCGGCATCCGACACCGTGTTCCCATGACCTGACCTTAAGCGACCGCAGCTCATACACTGACCTCCCTCCACCTCACCACGACAAGTGCTCGGCTTTCACGGTCCATTGAGAACCACTGTATAAACACTGCTCCTTGACGTCACTGTACGTCCCTCAGGGGTGAGGATAAATAATGCAAGTTATGACAGCTTGTTGATGCCCAAGAAATTATTTTGTTTAACGCTCTTGAGATCATTGGCTGTTTGCAACTGCATACCGATCCAGACTAAGGCTCAAAGAAGGGTTAAGAGGTCAAATATCACGTGCCAACATGGACGAGGTCATTGGGGCCAAACAAGGAGAGTGGGTCAAGTGTTGGAGAGGTCACGTAGCAGCTGTGCCGCCTCTTCCTAAGCTCCTTACCCCCCCTGGGCACTCATCACTCGCCAAGGTTCCCTCCATGGATACTTTAACCCCTTCACGCCTAGATCTTTCCTTTGCTATAACAAATTGTATGTTGTCGAGCCATACAATTAAAAAAAGTCACTTAATATACCAAATTAGTTACTAGTTAGTCGACAAGGATACTAAACAGGTCTTATCTATAAAATATTGCTTATATTAACTGAACATCGTCTAGTGACACCCAAATTATAATGGAAATTACGTTCTGGGTCTCAAAGGGTAAAAACTAGTATAGACCAAAGTCATTACATAGTACGGCTTGTACGGCTTTGTATGGCCTTGATATAGACTATATAGACTATCCTAGGTTCTCTCCGACCCTCTAGTTGTCGCTTACCATTCATTGTTCCATATGCTTTCCCCCCATAAACAAGAAAATGCTGCTGTCATACATATCAATGTATGTATCAAATTTGAAGAAAAAAAACAGAACAAAATTTACTTTATGCTCGTAGTATGTGCAGCAATTCTTAATCATAATGTAAAGAAATATGATAGCATGATATTCTGACCCTCTGACCACGCTTCTCATTTTTTGGTAGCCTTGAAGAAGAAAAATCAGGTATACATTTTTTGATTATCCTAAAAAATATGACTATAGCAATACATTCAATGGTATCTTTTTCTCCAAGTAAATTACCACATACTGCACCACATTCCCTCTCCAAATCGCTCTCAAGAAAATTCAATACACCACGTGACACACTCCACTTGACCCTGTGCCTTGCCAGCTGGGGGACTGGCCGCTGATGCTGAGGCGTCTGAAAGGCAGTGTGCGACGATCTGATAACGCCTAAACCTCACTCAATATCATTTATAATTTTAGTTGCTTGCAAGGTAGTGAAACAGTTTTCTCTTCAGTTATAATACAATGAAAGATATGCCTTCGTTCAAAGAAGGAACGAAGTCATTCGTCAGTGGAATGCATAAGATGGCAGTTGACACTCCTTGACGTATCATGTACCGTAGATAACAGTGAAGTCGCCAGTTCAACGTTTCTTTGTTATGTACAGACGTGTGGTGGCGTTAATACTTACATTTGTACATCCATGATTTCAGGAAAGTTAGAAGGGTCTATCTGGAAAGTCTGTGTCATTTTGTGTCTTCATCTGTGTCATATTAGGGCTATAAATGAACAAATTATAAAAATAAAACAGAGTGGCGACCTCACTATACCTACTACAGTAAAGTCGCCAGCTAGAATTTTAACCCAACAGTTGAGTCGCCACTCTGGGGAATTCAGGGAAATTAGAGGTAAAGTAAAACAAGTCTCTATATATATTAGCTGCGGAAGATGCTTGGATATATAAAAATTCCTCTGCCAACGTGAAAACAAATTCTATTCAATTTTGAAAGATCTGGCAAGTTTTGTGTCCTGTCGCCCGAAAGGTGATCAGCTGCTGTCTGTCGTCGTGCGAAGAAAAACGTGAGAAGCAAAATGCGCAACAGTTATATTTGCAGATACAAAGCATAAAACAACGCTGAAACAGGATAGATTATACAGTCATGCTATAAACTACTGTGTAACATCTTCAGTGGCACATAAAAATCAGTAGTGATGCTATAATTCGTAATATTTGGCGCCTGGCGACTTCACTGCAGGTGGCGACTTCACTGATATCTACGGTAGTACAGCCTCATCTAATGAAAGAGGACGGAAAGGTTGTAAGCAAAGGCTTATCGACTGCATAATAAGTAAACAAGGCAGACACTCAAGTTTTCTTGCCCTTTGTTCCTTTTCCCCCAGTATGCAACGCGCCCATCGTTCTTCCTTTCAGTTTTTGATAAGAAAAGGCTACCGTAAAGATACTCTGCCTCTATGGATATCGTTGACGAGTGACGACCCAGGTATTAGCGAATACAAAGCAGTACTTAAATTCATATGGGAAATGCCGTTAACACACACACACATATTATAAACTCCTTCCAGTAGGGTTATAACTGGAAATCGTACGTCCAGTGCATAAACAGGCCATGGGTGAATGATACAGCACCATCTCGAGAGTGACTGTTAAGCCCCCGTCACACATACGCGACTCAAGGGCCGACCACGGCACGACTCGGGTCGTAAAGCTCCCTTCACACATTCCATAATCGAACCACGATAGCGCCACTAATTCAATTATTGACGCTATCGTGAAATTTGACCACGATTAACGCAGACCACGATAGCCTTACAACAATGTCACGCTGCCTGTAATTATGTGTCATGACGGTCGTAAGATGGTCACGATGGAGTCATGATAGCTATAAGACTACGTCACGAATGGAAAATTAACTATAATTTTGTCGTCACGATAGAGCTACGATAACCACGATAGTGCCACGACGGTGTCATGAAGGTATCACGATAGCGTCAATAGCTATACCATCATGCCTCACCAAGCATTCGTTGGTCTATCGTGACTCTGTCGTGACTCGTGACCCATATTTAGCACTATCATGACGCAATCTCCGAATTCTTAGGGTTATCGTGACGTCTTCCCAGGACAATCGTGACACATTGTTAGCTCTATCGTGACTAATGCTTGCGTTTATCGTGAGGCATTATGCATATTATTAGGGCTATAGCCCCTTTCCCACATTCTAGAGTAGCACACCGAATTGTGGCGACTCGTTACTCGCGAAAACACGTAGGTGCACTCGTAGGTACTCGTGGATAGTCGCCACTCGCCATCAAGCCGTATCAAGTCATGAGAGTCGTGGCAGGGTCGCGAGGTGTCTTGGGTATGCGTGGGAGGGGCTGGAAGTTTTGGACATGTTCAAAATCTGGCCGCGCAACGTCACGACTTTTGGATGCGTAGCCGGGTCGTATCTACTAGTATCAACGCGTAGCGACTCTTCATTTATCGTAGCGACTCAATTGCCTATTCGTAGTGACTCAAGTAGTGACGTAGTGACTTAAAACACCCGAGTCCCTGTCCACCCAGTAGTGAATGGGTACCGGGTGTTAGACGGGGGTTTGTGACGTGTCACAGGGGGTGTCAGTGTCGCCTTTTCTCCACGAGTAGACGCCGATTTGGGATACGGCGCTACTCGGCTTGCTTCTCTGGAATGTGTGAAAGGGGCTTATCATGACACACTGTACCGGTTTTTCTCATGACACCTCGTCACGATAGACATACGAAGATCACGATAGTGTCACGAAGCTGCTACATAGATATAACGATAGCGTCACGATATACTTACGATAGCGCTGCGATGGGTACAAATATCGGGGAGCTAACCGATTTTTTAGTGCATGTACTAACTTTTCGTGGCCTCGGCCGATCGCGTCACGATCGGTCACGATAGACCCATAATCAGGACAATGACGGCGCTACTCATTGCATTGTTGGCGCTACCGTGGTTCAATTATGGAATGTGTGAAGGGGGCTTAGCGCATTTTTTCATCGATCGTCCCTTGATTTGCCGACAAAGCACGGACTCTTTAGGTGTTCGTGTTTTTATCGCGCGCGTTAAAAAATCGTGGCCGCCTCACGACTTGCCAAAAGTCGTCTCACACATTCGGAGTGTCGTAGGACGGTCGTGAAGCAGTCTTAGACTGATCGAATGCGTCGTGATGCGGTCGTAGCGTGTCTTGATGCAGTCGCCGACAAAAAAAAAAGCTACGACTGCGTCATGACTGCGTGACGGGTCGCCGACCACGACCAAACCGTGCCAAGACCCCGAGACGACCATGTCACGATTTTGACAGTCCATTCGACAAATCGGAATCATGGCTCACAACTATGTGACAACTGCAACAAGAGCACATGACGACCGGGCTATGCCCGAGTCAAGACCGCGCAAAGAGCGCGCTAAGAGTCTTGGCGGGAAACCTGGCGTGGGCGGCACCCTCAACTGACATGGCAGGGTGAGCAATCTCTTGTTTTTGACAGTGGGCGGACACAGGAGAGGTCCATGGTAAAGCCACCTTCACACATTCCATAATCGAACCACGAAAGCGCCAACAATGCAATGAGTAGCGCCGTCATAGTCCTGATTATGGGTCCATCGTGACCGAACGTGACGTGACGCTCGTGACGCGCTCGGCGGAGGCCACGAAAAGTTGGTGCATGCACTAAAAAATTGGGAAGCTCCCCGATTTTTGTACCCAACGCAGCGCTATCGTAAGCCTATCGTGACGCTATCGTTATCTATGTAGCAACTTCGTGACACTATCGTTATCGTCGTATGTCTATCGTGACGATAAAAAACCATTACGCATGTCTTCATCCCTACCTTCCCCCCTTTTTTGCACCACTTACCGCCTTCTCCCCTTTCTCATTCACCTCCACCCACCCCCGACACCCCCTACTTATCACCACGTGGTGACACCACTCACCCCCGTTTTAACCATTCACATCCCCACCACCACCAATAACGCCTTCTCCACCCCCACCCCCCCGTTTCCTCACCAACATCAACACCCCCTTCTTTATTACAACCCCCCCTTCCCCCCCCCCTTCTCCATCACCAACACCCACCCCTGTTTCTCCCCCCTTTCTTCTCCATCACCAACCCCCACCCCCGTGTGAGGCATGTTGCTAGCTAGCTCTTGACGCAATCGTGATACGTTCATGGCACCGTCATGGCACCGTCATGGCACTGTCGTGGTTATCGTAGCTCTATCGTGACGACAAAATGACCATTAATTTTCCATTCTTGACTTAGTCTTACAGCTATCATGACTCCATCGTGACCATCTTACGACCGTCATGACACATACTTACAGGCAGCGTGACATTGTTGTGAGGCTATCGTGGTCTGCGTTTATCGTGGCCAAATTTCACGATAGCGTCAATAATCAAATTGGTGGCAATATATACTTTCATAGGTCTCGGTGGGGGGGGGGGGGGGGGCTCGTGGTGTATTCCTCGAACGCAACAGTTCGTAAGCGGTCGTGTCTGACAAAAATCCGTTATATTTCAAATTTGAAGATTCGTAGCTCCGTCGCCTTGCGATCTTGTCGCGTTCTTGAGGACGTTACGACCGGTCGAGAGGCAGTAGTGAGCAGAGCAGATGCGGGGCCAGTCGGGAGGCGTAGGAGCCAACTAGGACTCGACCTTGAGTCGTGCCGCGGTCGGCCCTTGAGTCGCGTATGTGTGATAGGGGGTTTATACAGATGTAAACACTTTTCTTTAGCAGTTAGTTTGGTCAGCTACTTAGGTCAGTTAGATAGTTCTTTACCTTTCGGAGAGGGGTCCGGTGGTTGTAGCATTCATGTAGTGCTTCGATGTCTTCAAGGTGCAGAGACTTATCTTGCATTAGGCGGTAGCAGCAGGTAGGTTAGGGGAGGCGGTAGCAGAGTGGTTAGCGTCCGAGTGGCATTCTCGGTGACCCGAGTTCGATCCCCAATGAGAACCAAAATCCACTTACGATCTTTCTGCACCGTCGAGTGGCCTAAGAACACCCACATGCTGCCCATTAACTCTATCTTCGATTGCGAGTGCATCGGAAGACACAGGGGGGCGGCATGAGCCTCTAATCACAGGCGTCACTATAAAATTACTACCTGTGCCACCACGGGCGAGGGCCAACCATCACAGCCCTCAAGGGAACCTCCAGGGCCTACCATCCCCTGGAGGTTATAAAAAAAAAAAAAAAAAAAAAAAAAAAATCAAATGCATCATAACTTTGTATATCCGAATGAAGGTTAAGCCTAGTGTCAGAGCTTTCGGTCACACATCACAATTGTGTGTATAATACGATATAGAGGGGCGGAGCAACGCTTCAACAATCACGAGACGCGGCTAGCTCGCGCATGCGCAGTAATGTTAATCCCCGAAACTAAACCTACAGACGCACCAGAAAACAACCCTCCGAGGATTACCTTATAAAGTTATCCTCCATACACCATGTTTACTGGTTAATAAACAAAATCCTGCATTTACAAGATAACGCAGGTACTTGGCTCGTGTATAGGCTACGTACGTACCTTGTATACGGAACGAAGATCAAATTGGAACTACTGGTGATGAACTAAAGCCACAGTATAATATTCAGTAGCTTTTGTTGTGAGTAATCCAGCGCGGAGACTTCCGCTATACACACACACACACACACAACACTGAACTGGTTACCCTCCACGCATGCGCACTGGAACTGTCTCCACGCAGATCTTCAACGGGATATAAAAACATTCACCAAAAGCCTATGAAATTTATTACATGTGGAATGACCGGAGTAAAATGTATGTCTAAAAGATATACTGCAAAACTTTATCAGTTTGTTACAAACGACTACAGCTATTTCTTACTTACGTAAGTGTCCTACAGACAGTGAAAAATGAAAACTAAACGTAATTACGTAAATGATTGAATTATCGTCATAGATTTCATTTCCTTCCATGTTATGTTCTTAAATCTTTAACTGAATAAATATTAGACTTTATGAAAGCTAAATTACATTTTGACACTAATTAAAGTATCTAACAATGCTTTTGCTGAATTAAAATTATACTACTTAAATAACATGACGTATTTACAACTCCAAAACAACTAAACCATAACTTCAGATCGCAGTTGTTAGTAAGTCAGTGTAGCAGTGTTGTATAAAAGTGGTAGACGTGACACCAAGCCAGTCATTACCATAGTGGTCGTGGGCGCTTGTCTGCACTCGTAAACCGCGCACAGTGGAGATAAAGGGCTGAGACGCCTCTTTAGTAGTCTTAACATCCTGCATACATCAGCCCATGTAATGCCCCTCAGCACAAAAGAGCATTGACCTTCATGAACATAATTACACTGACGAACAGTGACATCATTGTACCATTGTGCTGTTACGTCACATCTTTTATTGCAGTTTGAGGACTGGAAAAGTATGTCGGGGAGCGTCACCTCTGACTAGGAGTCATTACGCAGCTTACTCAATGCTCTTGGCGGTAAACATCTTGTTCAAACCTTCCAGCGTGGTAAGCAATAAATGCATATTATGATTCGTTTAAAAATAACATGTGAAAGTATTACATTAAGTCTCAACTTGCAACGTTACAACAATGACAATCAATTTATAAATTAATTACGTGACAATTAAAACTGATATAATCAATAAGTATGACAAGCTTAAAAAAAAATCAATAACACATTGCGCCTCGACCTGCACCATGGAACCCCGATCTGATTAAGTTAAAAAGATTAAAGTTAAATGTTCTCAACATCTTTAATCACCTAGAGATCTAACTTTCTTAAATTGTACTCTAAACTGAGATACCCATCCGCACACTATTTTCTAAGGCATATCCTTACATAAACATGGCACGTTCCTCCATTCTGGCCTTTACATAACGAGTAAACAAGACATTATCTAAATACAAAGTCTTTATATTAATCTTAAATCTTAAATGATAAAATGTCATACAGCGATCCAAGAGTCATTTGGGGAGATGGGAGGGAGAGAAAGTGGATGCTTATCACACCCGTTCTCTCCAGCTGCCGCCCGCCCCCTGACCTTCTCCAGCCAATGGACCATCCCTGACCTCTTAGCTTAAAGATGCCGACACTATAAGACTATAGTGACGACACTTATAGTGCGGCAAACACTGGCAATCGCTGCTAAAGCTACGGTAATACTGGCAAAGTATTTCAAACACACACACACACACCTTGCGGTAATTTACATATCATGCGGCTTTTCCTGTTTTATTCCTTTTTTTATATATCTATTAATCTTCGTTTCTGAGGAAAACAAGGCCGGCTGAGTATCAACGATTGCAGGGACGCGGAAATGAAAAGCGCCGGGTGATGCAGGCGTGGAGACACATGAGTTATTAGGAGTTCCTTCTCTCCTATTCCTATAGGAATTTCTATAGGAAGGAATTGTTCCTATTCCTTCCTTTTCAGTGGGTTTTGTGTCGTCAAGAATTATATCCGCGCAGCCTTCATAATTTATATCTTCTCCCTTTTGTTAGATAATTACCTGATGATGTGTGTGTGTCTTGTTGCACTGTGCGTACCTTATCCATCCCGAGTACAAAGGCTCCGCCTGTGAAGTTTTAGGGGATGGAATATGGCACACACACACACACACACACACACACACACACACACACACACACACACACACACACACACACACATACACACAGTCACACACAACACACACACACACACACAGTCCAAATAGCGGACACCTTACGTAGTAATATTCTAGTTCATGAGATTTGAATACGTTCACTGCACCACAAACTCCCAAAATACTTCATACAACAAACTACTTTTCACAAAACTACTAATATCACTATTACTACTATCTACACACCAGTATTCAAAATAGAAATATATATATGTTCTCTTTTTTACCTATAAAGAGTGCGGGGGCGCGAGGGGGACTCAGATAAGGCTTCTCTCACGCTGCTCTCCATCACACACGACAACATGCAGAGGCGCCCCTGGTGGAGAGGGGAGGGAGAGGCACTGCTGTGAGGGACCCATGGAAGAGCTGTTGTGATGGCATGGCCAAGGCCGTCTGTATGTAAAGGCCTGCGCCTGAGATTGATGACGTCACGGACGACGTCTGTACGAGGCCACCGAGATGACAAGTTTACCTACCTAATTATATGTTTATCAGTATAAAAGATATATTGTTATCTTCGGAAATGTTTGTTCTATAATATTATCAAATAAAAACCCGTAAAACACATTAAAGAAATGCCATTATGAGACTCTCAAGAAATATGCATGAACTTAAACTCTTCGCCATTTAATATTTTTCTCGAAAACATTTTACATGGAGAATATCAATAGAAGCGGAATTTAATTCGCTTTCCATTGCTATATTTTGTTTTCTGATAAATGAATTAGCAGCATGCATAAATTAGCGTTAACTAAATACATAACATCATGAAATCGGGTAATTTCGTACCTAATATATGTTTATCAGTATAAAAGATATATTGTTATCTTCGGAAATGTTTGTTCTATAATATTATAAAAAAAAAAACCGTAAAACAGACTAAAGAAAGGCCATTATGAGACTCACAAGAAATATGTATGAACTTTAACTCTTCGCCATTTAATATTTTGCTCAAAAACATTTTACATGGAGAATATCAATAGAAGCGGAATTTAATTAGCTTTCCATTGCTATATTTCGTTTTTTGATAAATGAATTAGAACCATACATAAATTAGCGTTAACTAACAAAAAAGGTCATGAAATCGGGTAATTTTCCCGTTGATGATGTTATTTATTTAGTTAACGCTAATGTATGTATGGTTCTAATTCATTTATCAGAAAACAAAATATAACAATGGAAAGCTAATTAAATTCCGCTTCTATTGGTATTCACCATGTAAAATGTTTGCGAGTAAAATATTAAATGGCGAAGAGTTTAAGTTCATGCATATTTCTTGAGAGTCTCATAATGGCATTTCTTTAGTGTGTTTTACGGTTTTTTATTTGATAATATTATAGAACAAACATTTCCAAAGATAACAGTATATCTTATACCGCCCGTACATCCTCACATGCTGAAAGCTCGGCTCCTACTGACTCGCGGAGCAGCCTCAGCTCGTGACGTCACGTCCATCCCGCGCTCCCAGGCGCAGGCTTTTACATAGAGAAGGCTTTGGCATGGCTCCCTCACGCTAAAACCACACTAACTTGCAGGGAAAATGCTGCAGCTGCTCAGTCTTCGGCATCCATCGTGGGCGTGGGTAGGATTCAGTGAAGGAGTGAAATGCATAGAATGGAGAAAATGATCGATCTGAGAAAATACCAGACGAGCTAGGTTGTAGAATTTCTTGCAAAGGGCTGAATGACTGAACTGTAGAGAGGAGGGATTGATGTAATTTGGACTTAGCTTCCTGATTCTGTGTGAGACAGATCCAAGGAGGAATTGGAGACGGGCATTATTTCAATCTTAGCAAATGTTATGAAGAGCGATGAAGAAAACCTGTGTCTGGCGGACAATGGCGAGGGTGAGGAGGTTCTGGAGCTGGAGGGGCTGGAGGCGGACTCGGTGAAGGTAACAGCAGGAGGCTTGACGTCACAAGAGGGACCTGACCCTCGTTCAAGAGTGGCGGACCTCAATACGACTGGTGACCTTTGAGTAGCAATGAAAGGGGAAGAAGCGAGTTTTGGAGACTCAGCGAAAGCGTATCTGAAGGGCAGCAGGACGGGAGAATCCTGGCGGTGGACGAGGGGCGAGGTGCAGACGGCAGCGTGGGGCATCTCAACCAGCTCAAGCGTCTCCCGTGGGGTTGGGGACAAGGACCGGGGTGGTGACGTGGCCGGTGGATGCATGATATTGGAACTCGGTGACAAAGGTCCGCGAGGAATTGCTTTTGGAGTGGGAGTTCGAGCTGCGGCCTGGCTTAACCCGATGGCCACAAAATAACTTGCGATATGCAGTACGATACTGGCGGTTGGTGACAGCGTATACGAAAGGGTTGACAACGGCGGAGGCCCAGGCGAGGACAGATGCCAACACGTGGAGGGATGGTACGTGCACCTGTGGAAAAGACATCAAGGTAAGGACTGATTGTGCTTGACTTCTTTTTATCCTGATTGCGATGACATTATTTCATTTCCTTCTAGACTCTAATCTGCAGATCTAATCTGCAGATCTAGACTCTGATCGTTGGTCACTTACATCATCATCGGCGACATTGACGATCATGAGAGGCAGGAAGGAGACCAGGAAGCACAGGAAGATGGTGAGCATCATCCTGGTGAGGCGCATGTCCTCCTTGCGGGTGAGGTGCGACGTGGAGGAGGAAGCAGGACCACAGTTGTTGGTGTGGGCCGCCAGGTTCCGTCGGGACTGTCTCACCTGGCGGGATGTGCAGGTTACAGTACCTACATTTCACGACTGCTCTCTCTTTGTGTGTGTGTGTGTGTGTGTGTGTGTGTGTGTGTGTGTGTGTGTGTGTGTGTGTGTGTGTGTGTGTGTGTGTGTGTGTGTGTGTGTGTGTATTCATCTAGTTGTCTTTCATCTAGTTGTATTTTACAGGGCCAGAGCAATGCTCGTGTGGCCCCGTCTCCATATCAACATTTTTATCATTCATCCTTAGTGCTTTGTGTTGGCCGAAGCCAGCACCCCAGAGAGCAGGTCACAAACCCCGGCTAACACCCGGTACCCATTCACTGCTGGGTGGACAGGGGCTCGGGTTTTAAGGAAACAACCCATCTGTTTCCGCTCCGCCCGGGGATCGAACCCGGGACTTCTCGGTTGTGAACCGAGCGTGCTAACCACTACACTACAGAGTACCCCTACAGAGTACAGAGTGTGTGTGTGTGTGTGTGTGTGTGTGTGTGTGTGTGTGTGTGTGATATTCTAGGAAACAGCTACAAAACCCTCTCAATCGTGCGCCAGAAAAAAAGAGAAAAAAATCCCCTTGGAAAAGAAGACAACTGCCTCCCACCTATCAGTTCCGTTCCTGACTGACTGGCTGACTAACCCACAACACATCACACTCCCTCTATCCTACCAGCGCCTTCTCACCTTGTAATAAATGGCAGAGTAGCAGGCGATGATGGCGACCATAGGAAGCAGGAAACCAAACAGGAACAGGAACTTCTTGGGCGAGGATCCTTCTTTCTTGAGGATGGTGCAGGAGAAAGAAGGAGGATCGAGGCCCAGCTTACCCCACACCCCGAAGAGCGGCGGGACCATCATGCCGAAGGAGAAGAGCCACAGGAGGGCGATCATGAGGTAAATGAAGTGCTGACGATACACACGGTCGTACAGGCTGTGATGGGCGATAAGGATGTACCTGTGGCAGAAGGAAGGTAATGTTAAGGATGATTACGAGGGTGTAGGACTGTAGGTGAAGGATGACTGAACGGACGAGACTGAGATCATATACACTTACAAGATGTTCAGGGGTTTATATTTTATACATATCTCTCTCTCTCTCTCTCTCTCTCTCTCTCTCTCTCTCTCTCTCTCTCTCTCTCTCTCTCTCTCTCTCTCTCTCTCTCTCTCTCTCTCTCTCTCTCTCTCTCTCTCTCTCTCTCTCACCTATTGACAGTGATGGCCACCATGTTGAGTAGTGAGGTGGCCACATTCCCGTAGAAGAAGAATGGGAAGACGCTGCAGAGGGCATCCCCGAGGACCCAGGCTTCATGAATGTACCTGTGAGGCGCCGCCAAACAAAAGACGAAGGGGCGTTGTCAGTGTGAGGGAGAGTATGGGAAAGTGTGTGTGCTGTCTTAACGTATGTACTAAAGTTTTATTATTTCCATTTAGCTTAGTGTTGGGATGAATAGTAGTGAAAGTCTTGCTCATGTTATGGTGGTGATGTTTTTTTTTTTTTTTACAGTGTGTGAAGGGGAGAGAGAGAGAGAGAGAGAGAGAGAGAGAGAGAGAGAGAGAGGAGAGAGAGAGAGAGAGAGAGAGAGAGAGAGAGGAGAGCGAGAGAGCGAGAGAGAGAGAGCGAGAGCGAGAGCGAGAGCGAGAGAGAGAGAGAGAGAGAGAGAGAGAGAGAGAGAGAGACGAATAAGAAAAAAGATTGATACGGCAAACTTCCACCGATCGACAAAAACCGACCAATATAAGAATAAAAACAAAAAAGCAAATCTACGCATTTTCTTGCATCAACACAGGTGTCACTATACTCTTTCACTTTTACGATGTAGCATTATCACCTCAATGGCCCGGCGCCTTTCATTGCCCTTTGCATCTTGTAGTACGTACCTGGAGGCGGTGAGCGGCAGGTTTATGGAGCAGAAGAGAAGGTCGGACACACACAGACTAATGACGAAGGCCGTGGTGGCGTGTAGTCGTAGCTTTCGGTTCTGACTCAGGGCAACGATGGTGATGAGATTACCTGCCGAAGGAGATTTAAAAGTTAAGTTAAGTTTATTTATATATCTTATAAAAACTTACATTAGCCAAAGGAGATTTAAAGTTAAGTTAAGTTTATTTACATCTCGTACAAAAACTTACATTAGCCGAAGGATTTGAAGGGATTTATTATGAGCTTGGTAAAAATAAAAATAAAATAAAACTGTGTCAAGGAAATGTCAAAAGAAAATAAAGAAAATTAATAAAATACCTAACTAATAAATAAGTAAAAGGAGATGAAGGGAATTATGATGAGCTTGGTAAAAAAATAAAAGTGAAACGGTGTAAAGGAAATGCCTCGAATGCTAAACAAAATAAAGAAATAGAAAAAATAAATAAGTAAATAAATAAACTATTAACATTAATTATTTCAACCTAACATCTAATTCACTAAGGAAACTATCTGCTATTCAACCCCCAAAATAAATGAAATAATGGAGATCCAGGACATGAGTTGAAATACAAGATGATAATGAAGAAGCAAATACATAAGAACATGAGAAAATAAGGAAGCTACAAGGGCCGTGAGACCTACACGAGGTAGTTCCTGTTACTTAATACTACCTACATCCACTTCTCTTCCCTATCCATGAATTTATCCAGACTCCTATTGACTCCGCACTGACCACCTGAGGACTGAGTTCATTCCAATCATTCATCACCCTATTTGTGAACCAGTTTCTCCCTATTTCTTTTTTAAATCTACGCTTTATACGCTTTATAAATACGTAGAAACATTTAGCTGTATCAAGTATATTATGAACTTGGCAGCAACAGTTTACGTTATAAATTTGCCGCAAACCGACCGACTACCGAAAAAAAAGATACACTAAAATCAATCATATCTTAATTATTGTTTAGTCCTAACTCATTGTCATAACTTTAGCGGCAATCACTCCACGTATTCATCGTAGGAAAAAAGGGAAAAGGCAGCAAGAAGACAAGGAGTGCGGTGTAGGGAGAGAAAGCAGTATAGGAAGACAGAAGCAAAGAAGTCTGAGATGCAAGGAGCACTATGATAGTATGGAGGGATGGAGAGAGGCGAGACAGAGGAAGGGATGAGGGAGGGAAGAAGGGAAAGGGACCGTGATGCCAATGAGAAAAGTGGATAGGATAAAAAAGAAGCAAAAACTAGAAACAGCAGAGAGAGAGAGAGAGAGAGAGAGAGAGAGAGAGAGAGAGAGAGAGAGAGAGAGAGAGAGAGAGAGAGAGAGAGAGAGGAGAGAGAGAGAGAGAGAGAGAGAGAGAGAGAGAGGAGAGAGAGAGAGAGAGAGAAGAGAGAGAGAGAGAGAGAGAGGAGAGAGAGAGAGAGAGAGAGAGGCGAGCGGAGCGGAGCGCGAGAGCGAGAGAGAGAGAGAGAGAGAGAGAGAGAGAGAGAGAGAGAGAGAGAGAGAGAGAGAGAGAATAGGGACTCATATGTGAGAGCGAGTGTATGGAGGTGGATCGTGAGAGGGAATACAGACAGACATTCAGATAGACATATAAGTGGACAGATAAATATTTCCACTACGAAATAGATTGATAGAGAGACGACAGTTTCTCTACACATACGAAATAATATTATGACCGCCATCACCTTTTTGCCATCCCCTTCCCCTCTCCGTCTACAATCACCATTACCACACTCAGAGCTGGGCAGTATTTAAATACCTTTGTATTCAAATACGTATTGAAATACATTTGTGTATTTAGAACTGTATATATAAATACATTGGTTTTTACGTATTCATATACAGTATTTAAATACTTTAATGAGTATCAAAATACATTGTATTTAAATACTCACAATATAAAAATATAAATACTTTTTTTATCAGTTAATTTGGCCATAAACCCGCTCAACTATCTGGCAATCCTGATGTTACAGTGAACCAGTAGTTTCCACTTTCAAGGAAATTTCCTTATTTTAAGTAAATTTACGCCTGAGAAGGAAATTTCTTAGGAAACGCAAAATCTAAGGAAATCCTAAGGAAATCCAGTTTTTTTCGGACATTTAAAATGTATTTACAAATGTATTTAAATACAATTGATGTATTTATTATTTAGTACTTAAATACATTCGTAAAATGTATTTAGTATTTGGTATTTAGATACATTTCTCCCATGTATTTAGTATTTAGTATTTAAATACATTCAATGTATTTAGTGGTCAGCTCTGCCACCACTACTGTAATAGATAAAATGATAGATACAATAGATAGATATAATAGATACATAGATTATACAATGCTTTCACATATCTTTTAGCCAGACTGTTGTATACGACATTGACTCAGTAATACGTATATCAATGTATGTATGTATGAATTTTCCTTAAGTGTTTATGGATGTTTGATTGTGATTCTGTAATATTTTTTTCTTCTTCAACTTATTCGTTTGTTTCTGCTTACTTTTTTTTCTTTTTTAGTCTTTTCTTTTCTGGCCTGTCTATACTTCTTGATATTTCTTTCCCTTTAATTTGTTTATTATGGTTAGGCCTCCTTCTCTAACCTCTTCTCTCTCTCTCTCTCTCTCTCTCTCTCTCTCTCTCTCTCTCTCTCTCTCTCTCTCTCTCTCTCTCTCTCTCTCTCTCTCTCTCTCTCTCTCTCTCTCTCTTCAGTCTAACTAACAATGGTCACCAAAACTCCACCTGTTGCTTCTGTTTACTACACCACACACACACACACACACACACACACACATACACCCCTCCTTTCCTCCCCCTCCTCGAGCCGGCTTTACGGGGGGGAGGGTGTAGAGGGGGGCTGGTGATGGAGGAGACGCATGGTGGTGGATGAGGAGGGGGTCGCCTATCCATCGCCTATCCTCCCATAAAGGGAGGATAGGCGATGCAGCGAGAATGGGTAGTGAGGTAATGGTAAATTTTGCACGTGTGGACAGGGTCAGGTTTAGAATGTGTGTACAGGACTCGAATGACGTACAGAGACCATCTTTGCATGCACAATGGACTGGAACGGAATAATGAGAAATGACGATAACGATGGATACAGATACAGATAATGGACGATGGTAGTGATGATGATGATGATGATGATAATGATGATGATAATATTGGTGATGATAGTAATGCCGTTTTGAAGTCAACATAGAAGTATACAAACAATAATTTTAGTGATCCATTGACGCACGGTAGAAATGGAATCGTAATGGAATGAAACAATAACAAAACAACAAAATATCCCATTCTATATAAATTATATACGTATTTCAGATTTTCTTAGAGAAGGAAAAAGAAGCAAAAGGTGTACATGCCGACGGAATTCCCTCGGTATATAATAACCACCTGTCTCAACCAAGACGATGAATGAACGAAAAAAAAAGTGTAAGGAGAGAATGCGAAGATGAAAAAAAATCACTCTCTTTATAAATAACTGTAGCACAACTGTAGTCTCAGCTTGGAGTGGGGAATACAGAAATAAAAGACTTAACCCCTTCACACCCAAATCTTTCCTTTGCTATAGAAAATTGTATGTTGTCGAGGCATAAAATTAAGAAAAGTCATTGAATATACCAAAATAGTTCGTCGACAAGGATACTAAACAGGTCATATTTATAAAATATTGCTTATATTAACTAAAAATCGTCTAATGGTAGCCAAATTACAATGGAAATTAAGCTCTAGACCTCAAGGGGTTGAAGGAGAGAGGGTAGAAGAGAGAATGGTGATGGCAGCTGATAGAACCATGGCACTCTATTGCTACCACTTGTCCTGCTGCTATGTACAGGATTGCAGGGTGGAGGGGAGAAGGGAGGGACTGAGGTATTTCGCAGGCACTGGGAACGTGGAGTAGTAGTCAGTCTCTCTCTCTCTCTCTCTCTCTCTCTCTCTCTCTCTCTCTCTCTCTCTCTCTCTCTCTCTCTCTCTCTCTCTCTCTCTCTCTCTCTCTGACTACGTGAGACTATATATGGAACAGAAGCAACATCAATCATCATATCAGTTACAGTCGCGATTCAGTGTGACAAGCCTAACAGGAAAAGAGACGAAGGAGTGAAGGAAGGTAAAGTGAGGGAAGGGGGTGCAGGAGTGAGGGGAGTGACAGAGGGGAGGAGGAGAGAAAGGATTCAATACGCATGACAACAACAATTATTTTCACATGTGTATTACTTCTGTATTACACCTTCATCCATTTTCTCATCTAACTCCATCAATATTATTTCAGCATCTTGAACGCAAAGTAAATAGAACTACAGTCCAGGAGTATCATGAGTCCCGTGGGAATTTTGGTATGAAAGCAAACCCCTATGCTAGGTGCTTCAAGGGGACCCTAGTGCTTCACAAAAAGCTTGGTGGCACTCTGGGAAATGGTGCGGTCATATATTTTTGACACATTTAATGATTTCGATCAAATTGCTATTTTCCGACGCTAAAAAGTAAAAAAATTCCAGACTTTTCCCTTTTTAGTTATGCTCCAATATGGTCATATTTGGTATCAGACTGACCACAAGGGAACACTACATGCAATAAAGTGTTTAATTGTTGGTATATGGGACAAATCTTCAAAATTGCACTGAAAATCTACTTTTTGTTACCATATTTTGATTTTGGTTTCACTTGCCGCACTTCACTAAAAAAAAAAATTCTTCAAAATTGCAATAACTTATATGCCAATAAATAATATTATTACTTAGGTATATTATTACTGGTTATATATTATATTTTCTACATACCAATTGCTTGATAATTTAATGAAATGTTCCCCAAAATGTAACTATACCCCCGAATTTATGAATTGTGTTCATTATAAGACATTTCTCAATTTTCATGTATTTTTTGTCTACAAAGGTCATAAATACTACTTTACTGCTTCTGCGATGATATATGTTAATAAAACTTATCACTTGGCCATCTTACCATGGTTATTCCCATTACAGTTAGCGTGCAGCCATAGAGTAACCAGTACTTTAAAGTAATCGTCCAGACCCAATTTTTTTTTGCCTGATTATGTTGAATGAACATTCAAAACACCTAATCCACCAAAAATAATTGATTTCCAGGCCTTATTTCCGTAAAAACACGACTTTTGTAAAAAGCGCGCGAAAAAAAATTTTCCCCCCAACAGGGCTACGCATGTTATTGATGACGTCACAAGAGGAACGCTCCAATGTAAACAACACTCGTCTACCTCTGTGAGACCAGTCGGCAAATGTTATGATGAGCGATTGTACTTCGGTGTCAGACAGTGAATCTGTCTGAGACCGAACTAAATGACGCTGCTCGCGTATATGAGGAAAGGGAACCTCAGATTGTTATGGGAGCCCAACCCTATAATATTATGTTTGAGCCAGAGTACGAGGTGGATGAACAGGTGTTAGCGGAGCCTGCTGAGGTTCAACACTACTACACACACACACACACACACAAGCACTACTACACACACACAAACACTACTACACACACACACACACACACACACACTACTAAAACACCACACACACAAACACTACTACACACAAACACTACTACACACACACACAAACACTACTACACACACAACAACACTACTACTACCACACACACACACACACAAACACTACTACCAACACACACAAAAACACTACTACACACACACACAAACACTACTACACACACACAAACACTACTACACACACACAAACACTACTACACACACACACAAAACACAAATACACACACACAAACACTACTACACACACACACCACACATAATACACACACAAACACTACTACACACACACAAACAAACACTACTACACACCACCCCACACCAAAAAACTACTACACACACACACACAAAACACACACACACAACACCCCACACTACTACACACACACACACACAAACATACTACACACCACACACCAAACACTACTACACACCCCACACAAACACTACTACACAACACCCCACAAACACTTTCTACACACACCACACACACACACAACAAACAATACTACACACAACACACACACAACACACACACACACACAAAAACTACTACACACACACACACAAACACTACTACACACACACAAAACACTACTACACACCACACACCACTACTACACACACACCACACACACACACACAAAATATACCACACACACACACACACACACACACACACTACTACGCCACACACACACACACTGCCCACGCACACAAAACACTACTACGCACACACACAACACAACACAACAAACTACACACACACACACACACAAACACTACTACACATACACACACAACAACACACACACACAAAAAACACTACTACTACACACACACACACCACACACACACATACTACACACACACACACACACAAACACTATAAAACACACACACAAACACTACTACACACACACACAAACACAAATACACACACACACACACACAAACACTACTACCACACACAAACACTACTACACACAAAACATACTACACACACAAACACTACTACACACCACACAAACACTACTACGCACACACACACACATAAAAAACTACTACGGGAAAAACACACACAAAACATACTACACACACACACAAACACTACTACACACACACACACAAACATTACTACACACACACACAAAACAAATACTTTCACACACACACAAAACACTACTACACACACACACACACAGCAGCGCGGGAGAGGAGCCTTCCTTTTGTTACGTCACCGAGCCGTGGCGCATCGTCTGCCAGTTGCCAGCAGCGTTTCGAAAACTCGGTGAATTTACAGATTTTGATTGCGGATTATTAAAAAAAAGGCTGACTGGATGCAAAACGTGACAACATATTGTTGATACACTCGATAATGGCTATACTCTATCTACATCAAATCAGGAATGATGAAATGGGCTGGACGATTACTTTAAACATATTTATTTCCATTTTTTTTTTAGATATGTGGGAGAGCATACAATGATACAAAATGGCATATTTATATTTAATCTAAGTATACTGTGTCTATATTAAATGATGATATAAAAAATAACAACCTTCTCTTTTTAGATTAAGTGGCAGCTGCGACACAAGAACAGAACTTGTCCTCATAGTTGATAGAAACGTAGTCTACATTAAAAAACAATTGATACCCCAATCCTGAAATATGTGGTGACGGTCTAACTTCTCCTCTGCAAATCACTAACAAACTTTCATAATCCATTGGATCATTTGGCATCATTAGGATGGAAAAAGACAACACAAAACTGTACGTCCTCCAGAGAAAATTGCCAAAACTAGACACTGATTAATTCCTTGTGCATCATTTGCCAAACATCAAAATACAGATACTTTAGTTTAGAGTCCCAGTGCTCACGAGAAGCTCTTACTATGGTTTAGAGAACGAGCCACCTATGGCGACAAGGATACCCTGAGATCAGCCGACGCCTTGGAGATGCCACTTGCCTAGATCTCCAAGCATGATCTGCATCATGGCACCGAAAATGTCAGCAGAACACTATTCATTCTGGAATGCGCAGCAGAGCGAAGGAACATTATGAGAAACGATTATCAACCAAGCGAATGCCAGACCCACAATCCTCTCCATCCTCGGCAGCATTCACACGCTCTCGTTCAACGCCATATAATAGGACCTGTGCTCTTCTGCGAGCTTGGCTCAACGCGAAATAATCAGCTACACCTACTGGGCCACTGGAAATGCCAGTGTTTCTTCAGGGAAGCCATTGAAAAAAGTGGAGACGAACAAACTGCGGGTAAAAGCTCAGCACTTCTATGATTCAACCGATGCACATGCCATCGATGCTAAATGTCATAGGCGATGCTGGGCAAAGCATGTTACCAATGTTTGGCGCAAGTCATCATCAGGAGTTCATCACGAAAGCATTGCAGCTGAGATGGCAGCCGAAATCGAATTTCTTAGCATGGCAGAGGGCATGATGCTGGATGGAAACATTCTGAACATGGCTGAACTACAGGAGGCTTTCCTTGGAATAAGATCTGCAAACAACGTTACACATCCAGAAGCACCCGGAAAGAAATTAAACAACTACTGCAGAACCAAATACCCAGCATAGAGTTCAACAAGCCAAAGCGAGTGAATGAGCCTGAACGGTGCACAATCAAGGCTACCAGGGATGAAGCCATTCACTTGATGGAGGAGACAGACCATGGGACAGACTCGAACTGAAGGTGCTATACAAAGCATCTTCCATATTGAGGATCTTGCTTGGAAGATCTAGGCAAGTGGCATCTCCAAGGCGTCGGCTGATCTCAGGGTAGTCCTTGTCGCCATAGGTGGCTCGTTCTCTAACACATAGTAAGAGATTCTCGTGAGCACTGGGACTGTCAACTAAAGTATCTGTAGTTGATGTTTGGCAAATGGATGCACAAGGAATAATCAGTGTCTAGTCTGGCAATTTTCTCTGGAGGACGTACTGTTTGTGTTGTCTGTTCCTCCTATGAGGGCCAAAGTGATCCAATGGATTATGAAAGCATTTGTTAGTGATTGCAGAGGGAGAAGTTAGACCGTCACCACAATATATCAGGATGGGTATCAATGTTTTTAATGTAGACTACGTTCTATCAACTATGAGGACAAGTTTTGTTCTTCTGTCGCAGCTGCCACTTTATCTGAAAAGAGAAGAATGTTATTTTTAATATCATCAGTTAATATAGAACACAGTATACATAGATTTAAAATAAAATATGCCATTTTGTATCATTGTATGCTCCCCACATATCTGAAAAAAAAATGGAAAAAAATATGTTTAAAGTACTGGTTACTCTATGGCTGCACGCTAACTGTAATGGGAATAAACCCTGTTTAAAATGGCCAAGTGATAAGTTTTATTAACATATATCATCGCAGAAGCAGTAAAGTAGTATTTATGACTTTGTAGGACAAAATAATACATGGGAAAATTGAGAAATGTCTTATAATGAACACAATTCATAAATTAGGGGGTAGGGTTACATTTTGGGGACCATTTCATTTAAAATTTTCAAAGCAATTGGTATGTAGAAAATATAATATATAACCAGTAATAATATACCTAAAATAATAATATTATTTATTGGCATATAGTTATTGCAATTTTGAAGAATTTTTTTTTTTAGTGAAGTCCCGGGAAGTGAAACCAAAATCAAAATATGGTAACAAAAAGTGATTTTCAGTGCAATTTTGAGGATTTGTCCCATATACCAACAATTAAACACTTATTTGCATGTAGTGTTCCCCTTTTGGTCAGTTTGATACCAAATATGACCCTATTGGAGCAAACTAAAGGAATAGTCTGGAATTTTATACTTTTTTAGGCGTCGGAAAATAGCGATTTGATCGAAAACATTAAATGTGTCAAAAATATATGACCGCACCATTCCCAGAGTGCCACCAAGCTTTTTTTGAAGCAGTAGGGTCCCCCCTTTAAGCACCTAGCATAGTTTGGTTTTCTTCATACCAAAATTTCCATGGGACTATATTTTGTGCAAGACGCTGGGTGGACTAAGTGCAACAAATCCCCTTTTCCCATCATTTACCCAGCCCAAAAATTGTACCACAGTCTTAACTACCTTATTCTCCCTTTTATCTATTATTCTTTTTTTATTCCATTTTCATCCTGTTCTTTTTCGAGATAATACAACATACGATTTTTTTTTGCTTCATCTCAAAATTTTTTTTTTACAATATTTTTTTTCCACTAACTCACGAGAGAGAAGAGAGAAAAGGGGAAAAGGAGGGGAAAAGAGGAGAGAGAGAGAGAGAGAGAGAGGAGAGAGAGAAGAGAGAGTTAAAGAGAAGAGGGGAAGAGGGGGGAGAGAGAGAGAGAGGAGGAGGAGAGAGAGAGAGAGAGAGAGAGGGAAGAGAAGAGAGAGAGAAAGAGAGAGAGAGGAAAGGGAGAGGAAAGGAAGAGAGAGAGGGGAAGAAAAAGGAAGAAGAGAGAGAGAGAGGAAAAAGGAGAGAGGAGAGAGAGGAGAAAAAAGGGGAAGAGAAGGAAGAGAGAAGAGGAGGAGAAAAAAAAAAAAACCCTCCCTCCAGTCCACACTATAATAGTATAATAGTATAATATAATAGTATAATAATAATACATTGTAGTAGTAATCTAACCCTCCTTCTCGCCTCCATCCTTCCATCCCTTATACACACACTTATGATGCAAAAGTCGATTCCATTCCTTTTTAGCTTCCTTTCTCGTTTCAATATCCCGCCGAGACGCCAGACGGATAAGGATAGGGAGAGCACGGCAACACACGCTTTTTTGCATCCTAAGCAACGGGGAAATCGGGGGGAGCAGGGGAAGGTCCATAGAGGATGGGGAGGTTTTGGGGCCACGGATTTGGGAAAATTTCGCGCGCGGCTCACCTGAATGCGAAGGTAAGATTTGTAAGGGGAAGGAATAGGAGGATGAGAGTGGTATAGGGAGGGTCAGCTGTTTCGATAAAGGGATTAAGAAGCAGGACCCCAGAGTGGGCGTAAATGTGCGTAAGTGCTAAGGTAGTGGTGATACGCGTGTTAGGGAGAGGACAGGACTGAGATGTGGGAAAAGAGTGTTAGAGGAGAGGAAAGAGGTTTTGGTGATAAAAAATATAAGTTTACGACGTATGTTCTTATGAAACTCTTCTTCCTTCCAACCCACCTGCCGCTCTCTCTCAAAAGTACATTTGTGAAGATGCGCCGAAAATATGAATAAATTAGCAGAAAAAAAGGCTAAAACTGAGAAAAACAAAAGAAGAAAGGAAAAAGGTTAAAGTAATCGTCCAGACCTATTTTTTCTTTGCATAAGTATGTTGAATGTTCATTCAAAATACCCAACCCACAAAAAATTATTAATTTCCGTAAAAACACGACTTTTGTAAAAAGCCGAGAAAAAAAAACTGCCCCCTTCCAGCTGCCACGCGAAGCTGCTGAGACGTTCCGGGAGGCCCCACAAAAAGCATCACACAACCTGCCTTCCCCGTCGCTCAAACATTTTCCCTCATTTCTCGTGGCCGTACGGCGGGAAAAAGGGTGCTAAGTTTTCTAAAGGCACAATTTTCTTCCTGCACCCATAAAGAGCAAGTAGTTTTTTTTTTTTTTTTTTTTTTACATCACAAAGGACTGGCCAAGGGCACAACAAAAATGGGTAACACAAAGCACACTTAGTGGCCAGTCCCTATAAAGAAGACAGTAAGAGGAAAGAGAAATATATAAAAAGAGGGGGAGCCAATTTAGTTCGGGAGGTGTTCGTGTTACTCTTCTTGAAAAGATTTAAGTCATAGGAAAGTGGACAAATAGAAACAGGAGAGAGTTCCAGAGTTACCAGTGAATGAAAGGGATGAAAGAGTAAAGATACTAATTAATCTGCATTAGGGAAGATGGACAAGACTAGGAGAGAAATGAGTAGAAAGTCTTGTGCAGCGAGGCCGCGGCGAGGGGGGGAGGCATGCACGTTAGCAAGTTCAGACGAGCACGATTGAAGCATCAGAATTAACGGTAGAAGAGAGCAAGAAGAACAGCAACATTGGGTCGGTGATTTAAAGATTGAGACAGTCAGCAGAGGAGGGGAGTTGATGAGACGAAAAGCTTTTGACTTCAACCCTGTTAGGAGAGCTGTATGAGTGATCCTCCCCCAACATGTAGAGACATACTTTCCCATACAGGGAGGATAAGGCAAGCAATTGGGAGGTTAAGAAAAAAAAAGGACGCAGACGACACAGGGACACCTAATTCTTAGAAACTGTTTTAGCAAGGAGATGGAGATGTGAGAGTCTCCAGTCGATTTTAGTAAGGGATAGTCCTAGAATGTCATTGTAGAAGAAGGAGACAGTGAGTGTCATTGAAGAAGACGGGGATAGTTATCTGGTAGGTTTTGTCGAGTAGATAGGTGAAGAATGGGTTTTGAGCATTGAACAAAAACAAGGTTTGCTTGCCCCAATCAGAAATTATAGAAAGATCAGAAGTTAGGCGCTCGGTATGTATGTATATGCCATATGTATATATGAATGTATGTATATGCCATATCGCAAAAAAAATATATCAGACATACCCATAATTTTTTTTTTATAGTACCACCACTACTACTACTATTACTACTAATACTGCTACCACTACTATTACTAATACTATTACGCCATGCTTCTATAGACTAATCACACACACACACTAAATGCATAGCGTCGATACGTTGATTAGTGCTCATCTATATGTGTGTGTGTGTGTGTGTGTGTGTGTGTGTGTGTGTGTGTGTGTGTGTGTGTTTATGTACTACCCCTAAACCATACAGTCATCCAACACCCAGGCCTCCCCCCTCAAACCCACTTCCTTGCTTCCTGCTGAGGCCCGATACAAGCCAGGTGCAGCCCCCCCTCCACCCCCCGCCTGACTCAACCCCTTCTTTCCCTTCCACTCTCCCTTTTCTTCCTTCACTGGCCAACGAGAGAGAGAGAGAGAGAGAGGAGAGAGGGAAGAGAGAGAGAGAGAGGAGAAGGAGGAGAGGAGGAGAGAGAGAGAGAGAGAGAGAGAGAGAGAGAAGGATGAGAGAGAGGAGTAGAGAGAGAGAGAGAGAGGAGAGAGATGAGAGGGGAGAGATGGAGCAGAGCGAGCGCGGCGAGAGAGAGAGGAGAGAGAGGAGAGAGAGGAGAGAGAGAGAGAGGAGAGAGAGAGAGAGAGGTGAGAGAGAGAGAGGATGGAGAGAGAGGAGAGAGAGAGAGAGATGAGAGAGAGAGAGAGATGAGAGATGAGAGAGAGAGAGAATTTTAGTCGTCATAATATAGAAAAATAAATCTTGCCTATTTTGTTTACCCTTTACCTTATATTCCCCCCTCTTTTTACCTCCTCCTCTACCTCCTCCTCCTCTTATGCTTCCTCTCATCAGAAAATCCTGACTAATACCAAACCAACACCCAAGAATGCACATCTTATCAGCACTTACCACCCTTTCAACCTTTCACACCACACACACACACACACAACACACACACACACACCACACACACACCCACACAACCAACACTACACACACCACACACACATACATACAACACACACACCACACACACACATACATAACACACACCACGCACACACACACATACACACACACACACACACACACACACACACACGACATACCCCACCACATACATATCACACACACCACACACACACACCACACACACCACACACCACACAATACACAAAACACATACATACACACACACACACACATACACACACACCACCCACACATACCACACACACGCACACACACCACACACACACATACCAACAACACAATACCATACACACACACAACACACACACACACAACACACACACCAAACACATATACACACACACATACATACACACACACACAACACCGCGATGGTCAGCGGTTGGTAACGTTATGGTCTTCACTCTCTGTGAGGCGGTTCGAAATCCTCGCGCTCACGGGGATTTTTTTCACTTGACAAAATTCGGGCGGTTACTGTCCCCTTGGGCAAGGGGATGGGGGTGTGTGGTGTGTGAGGTCCCAGCATTGCCCAAACAAAGATCGGTAATAATGAGCTCCAAGCTCGCACTGAGAGGGTGAAACTGGCGATCGCGAGCCAGCTCGCGTGGACAAAGACCATGGGTGAATGACACACACACACACACACACACACACACACAAATATCTTAAAACTTAAATTTCCTACTGTGGATAGAAATAAGAAAATGCAATGGTGAAGAACACTATTAAAGTTGATAAATGACACACCAACTTAATAATACTAGACTGTTTGCCTAAGATCATACCCACGTTCTTCTATGGTAGTCTAAAAAGCAACGCGTCTCTGTCTACGAACTTATGGGGCCAATACAGTATACATAGGTTTATTTTCGGATAAAGAGATCCAGTACATAGCCTATTCTCATGTATATATTGTTCCCATGTATATAGTATTATTATCTTCTATTTCATTAGTACTTAAGTTAATTTCCATTTTTTTTTTCTATGTAGCCCAAGTACCTAACCTAACCTAACCTAAAACCTAGTACATATACATTTATAGGTATTATGGTTTTTTTGTTGCTGTCTATGCCTTCGGGAAAAAATAAAATAACTATTATTAACTCCTTCACGCCCAGATCTTTCCTTTGCTATAAAGAATTGTTGTCGAGCCATAAAATTACGAAAAGTAACTGAAAATACCAAATTAGTTACTCGACAAGGATATTAAACAGGTCATATCTATAAAAACATTGCTTATATTCATTAAAAATCGTCTAATGGTACCCAAATTACAATGGAAATTACGTTCTGGGTCTCAAGGGGTTAATATCACTATTCAATTGACCATTCTCCCTTGCTCTTTGTTTAGGAGATAAAGGCACATTACATACTTTGGAAATAATTGCATGTGGAGGAGCTTAAATTCGAATATCACAGTCGATGATTCACGTGAAATGTCATGATAAAAAGTTTCTATCCATCATGACTAGAAATTATAAAAAAAGAAAAAGAAATGCTGCATAAAAAACAAAAACAAAATCCAATGCATAACGTTTACTCATTACACTTATACTATCCAGGTCACTAATCCCCACTATATAGTATCCTTATAGCTTATGGTCAACCCTCGTCTGTCACCACTCTTCATATAAACTTTCACTCTCACTCACATTCAATCAAGACAACCACGAAGAAGAAACTGAAGAAAAAGAAGGAAGATAAGGAGAAATGAAGAAGAAAACGTAACAGAAGACTAGAAAAAAATGTCATGAAAAAGAAGAAAGAGGAAAAACGAAGAAGAAAACGTAACAGAAAAAAGAAGATATGCAATAAAAAGAAGAATAAAAAAAACGACGAAGAACTGAAAACTCTAAAAAAAGATATTATGTCATTAAAAAGAAGAAAAAGAAAAACTAAAAGAACTGAAGAAAAAAAAATTACGTCAGATCAACCGAGTAGCAATAAAAGAAGAATTGCATGAGAGTGAAAGAGGAGAAGGATTACTGAAGACCATGAGATAAGGGAGAGTGAGAGGAGGAAGGAGAAGTGAGGAAGACGGCGGGAAGAGAGAAGTGTTGGATTCTGGTGTTTGGATAAAGCGGTGTTGTGTTGTGAGGGTCTGGAGGGGGAGGAGGAAGAGAAGGAGGAGCAGGAGGAGGAGGAGGAGGAGGAGGAGGAGGAGGAGGAGGAGGAGGAGGAGGAGGGAAATATAATCAGGAAGGAGGAGGAGGAGGAGGGAGAAGATAGGAGGAGGAGGCGGAGAGGAGGGGGAGGAGGGAGAAAGATCAAGGAGGAATTTACATAGGATGACATGGAATAAACCAGGGCACCAGGAGACCTATTGGTCCATGACGAGTGATCTGCGGAACTACATTATACTAAACTATTCAACACTTGTAAAGGAAAACAGTTGGAAAATGATACCAGTCCTTAAAAGAAATAGGAACAGGAAGTTCGTAGTGCAGAAAAATAGGGTTATGAAAATACTAACATACAAACTACCACTACCCACTACGACTAACGATCCGGGGGACCTAAATAGAATTCGCAGAGGGCACTATCAATACCCATTTACTTTAAGTGCGCGTCAAGCTGTTTGTAAATGGAGTTATTGTGCTGGCTTCGACAACATTGCTGGTAGCTTGTTCCATCGATTAAACGACTCTCACATGAAATTAATTTTTACGGAAGGACTCTCCCAGTGATGCAACGTTGACAGTCTAGTTTTTTAAACCATTATTTCTGTTTGTCACTTGAGTTGAAAGATCGAAAGGTTCTCTTGATAATGGACATCAAAATCCTTTAGGATCCTTTAAAGGTTTTATCAAGTACTCCACGGATCTACGATCCTGTAAGGGAAAAATATTAAGTTTCCGCCGTCTCTCTTCATAAGAGAATTTCGCAGAGATGAATTTGTGTGGTGCTTTCTTTCGCACTGATTCCAATTTTGCGGTCTTTTACGAAACAGGGCGACAGAATTGAACGGCATATTCCAAGTGCGGCCAACCAAGGACGTGTATAATTGTGTCATTACTTCGGAGTTTTGTGTCAAAGTTGCGTTTAATAAGCCAACATCAATTCGCCTTTTTTACTGGGCAGCAGGATTAATGCGGATGGTTTTTAAGATAATTACTTAGATGAATTGACACCTAAATCCTTTTCCTGCGGTACTTCATGTTAACGATTATTTTGCACTTGTGATAGTTATATTTGAGGTTAATCGTTGCCTATATGCAATTACTTTACATTTATCGGAATTGAATTTTAATAGCCATTATCACTCCAGTCTGATAGTGTGTAGAGATCACTTTGTATGAGTTCGCAGGAGGAGGAGGAGGAGGAGGAGGAGGAGGGAGACAGATCAGGAGGAGGAGGAAAAGGGGGGGGGGGAGGAGGAGGAGGCAGGAGGAGGAGGAGGAGGAGGAGGAGGAGGAGGAGGAGAGGAGGAGAGGAGGAGAAGGGAGAAAATCAGGATGAGGAAAAGAAGGAGGAGGAGGAGGAGGCGGAGGAGGAGGAGGGGAGGAGGAGGAGGGGAGGAGGAGGAGGAGGAGGTAGAGGTAGGAGGAGGAGGAGGAGAAAAAAAAAAGAAACTATCAAAAACTGCCCAAACACATCACTGCAGGATGATAAAAAATAATTGTTATTTTCATGGAGCAAAACATATATATTAACAAAGTAAACAAAACCTAGAACTTAAGCGTTACAAGGCAAAGAAAGATATTTAATAGGGAAAATGATAAGAAAGTTATTAAACAAAAGGAGAAGGAATAGATGAAGTAAAAGAAGAAAAAAAGAGAGTAGAAAAGCAGACGGAAGGAAAGCAGTTTTACATTTTTTCTTATCATCTTACGTGTGTGTGTGTGTGAGGGGGGGGGGGTGCATGCTTGCGCAATTTCTCTGAAAACATACAGTTCAGCTTGCAAGCAAAATATAAACAAGAAACTGACACACCCACACAGACAAAAATATAAACAAGAAACGGACACACCCACACAGACACACACACACACACACACACACACACACACACACACACACACACACACACACACACACACACACACACACACACTCGCACAGACACACACACACACACACACACAAACACAGACACCCCAACACTGAGGACCTTCTTAAATATCAAGTTACATTGCCGTCGTCTGTGTGTGTGTGTGTGTATCTGTGTGTGTGTGTGTGTGTGTGTGTGTGTGTGTGTGTGTGTGTGTGTGTGTGTGTGTGTGTGTGTGTAGTGTGGTCTTGGGTCCCCCCCCCCCCCCCCCCCCCCCCCCCCCCCCCCCCCCCCCCCCCCCCCCCCCCCCCCCCCCCCCCCGACCAGCCACTCTCCAGGCCTCTATCTTCTCGTCTCGTTTGAAGCCATGACTTTACTTAAGCCATGAAAAAACAAACTATCGAGAAGAAGAAGAAGAAGAAGAAGAAGAAGAAGAAGAAGAAGAAGAAAGAAGAGGACAGAAAAATGCTTATACAGACAAACTGAGACACCTCAAACTGCATTCCCTTAAAAAACGTATACATGGATAAAAAAAAAAAAATAGCGATCTAATACAAGTATGTAAATGGATGACAGGATTCAGCAAAGGTATTTTAATAAGGTTCTCAAAATCAAAGAACAAGCACATAGATGTAGATTTAGGAAAGAAATAGGCAAAAATTGGTTCAGGAATAGAGTAAATAATTGACGATATTTAATAAGTAATAATTATCAATATTATTCGATATTTATCATTTATGTTCTTTAGAAGAAATATGAAAAGAGGAAAAAGACGAGAAATAGAGAAAAAATAATGTGTGCGTGTGTGTGTGAGAGAGAGAGAGAGAGAGAGAGAGAGAGAGAGAGAGAGAGAGAGAGAGGAGATGAGGGGAGGAGGCGAGAGAGCGAAGAAGAGAGAGAGAGAGAGAGAGAGAGTAAAAAAAAATAGGTCTTAGAATGGTTCCTCTTAATCCATCTTCGTCTCTTCACTCATCTCTTCCCTGTCCTTTCATCACTCATCCTCGTCCACCACCACCACCACCACCACCACCACCGTCACCACCACCACCACCACCACCGTCCCCACCACCACCACCACCTACTGTACAAGTATTTCTTTGAGTCGTAATAAACAACGTCCCTCATTCATAGCAGTAAGTCGATCACGTTCTTGCCACTCTCACTTCTTTTGATCTTCGTGAATAGAGAGACATTTTGGCTGATGAAAAAGGACAAAATTTCCAAGGAAATTGTTTTGACATAATCTCTCTTAAAAACAAACAAAAGAAACTTACTTAAGCAAAAAGAAAATCAGGAAATATAGAGATAAATGAACTATTCAAACAAAAAAGTTACTTGCAGAACAACATACGAAGAACGACAGAGATTTCAGCAGATAGTAAATATCATAATAGTTAGGAAACAAAGTGAGGGAGAGAGAGAAATATTCCTTTAAGTCTTGTTTTCTCATAGCTGGTCATAAATATAGTAATTCTGACACTTGTTAATCATTTATATATTTCTTTTTACTTCAATATTTACAGCTTTTTTATTCCTTTAAACTTTGTTTTCTCATAGTTGGTCATATAATAATAATTCTGACACTTTTTAATCACTTTTATCTTTATTTATACTTCCCACACGAGAGCTAAATGGAAATGAAGTCAATGCGTCACTCCATGAGACATTCGAAAAGAAGAAGACAGGAAAGACACTGTTCCTCCTCTTCTTGAGTGGGGGAGGGGCGGGGGGGGAGGGGTGGGGGGATGGGTGGGGGAGGAGGGATGGAGGGATGGGTGGGGGGAGGGGGTGGGTGGAGGGGTGGGTGGGGGGAGAGGCCAAGATAACACACCCACGCCACGAAGAGGAAGAGGAGGAATGAGGAAGATGAAGACGAAAAAGAGGAGGAAAAGAGGAAGAAAGAGGAAAAAAACGAAAAAAAGAAGGGGAAAAAGGAAGAGAAAAAGAGAAGGAAAATAAAACAAGAATAAGAAAACGAAGAAAAATAAAAGGAAAGAGAAATGCAAAAAAGAAAAGAGAAGAAAAAAATATGAAAAAAATAAAAATGAAGGGAAAGAAAAAAAGAAAAAGAAAAAGTAGAAAACAAGAAAAACAACAACTAATAAAACAAGATTGATTGATTGATTTAATGCCAAAAAGGAGAAAATGGGCCAGTACAAAACAAGAAAAAGAAGAAAGAAAGAAGAAAATAAATAAAATAGCAGGGGGAGGGAGGAGGAGGCGTGTGGTGTGCAGTGAGTGGCTGTCTACCGAGAAGTGACGCTCCAGAATACCCGTCGGAAGTGCCAGTCTCGTGACACGGATGGCTATGGATGAATCAAGGACGGGAGGGCGAGGGGACGGAAGGATAGAGAGGTGAAGAAATGGGTGGAGTGAGGGAGAGACGGAGTGAGGCAGGGCTATAGAGAGAGAAAGAGCTACCTATATCGAGTATAAAGAGTGCCACATAGGACTGGCACTCTATTAGTTCCGGGAAAGATAAACGTCAGTCTTTGTCTCTCTCTCTCTCTCTCTCTCTCTCTCTCTCTCTCTCTCTCTCTCTCTCTCTCTCTCTCTCTCTCTCTCTCTCTCTCTCTCTCTCTCTCTCTCTCTCTCATAGGTTTCTGGTTTCATGAAAATTAATTTTATTTATGAAAGATTAGTAACCCATCTCAATATTATAAACACCAAAGAAGTTTTTTTCAAGGTTCTCTCTCTCTCTCTCTCTCTCTCTCTAGGAACGTCAAAGCCCAAAGCACTTGATGAGAGGCGCCACACAGGTCCTACACCGTCAACGAAGCGTCCTGTCTATAGCCATGCCACTGCCCTAACACTTCCTCTCTTCCTTATGCGCCCACAAAGGAATACAAGGGAACTCAAGGGGAAAGGGATACATGAGAGGGGAGAAAGGGAAGGGCAGTGGTATTGAAAAGGGGAGATGAGAAAGAGTCTAGATCATCTGGTTCATAGAGTTTCGACCATGGTGTGATGTAAGGAGGAAAATAGGAGAAGAGAAATCATTCCCTCCTTAAGTATTGGAATGTGAGGGGAGTAAGGGAGTCGGTTAGATCCTGGAGGAGAGGGAGGGGGAGAGGGAGGAGGAGGAGGAGGAGGAGGAGGAGGAGGAGGAGGAGGAGGAGGAGGAGGAGGAGGAGGAAGAGGAGAATTAAAGGAGTGTGAAGTGTGAGTGAGGGAAAGTGCTATAGAGATAAACAAACTTATAAATCATGCGGAATTCTTTTAGCCAGATGAACGCACGTCTCAGCCCATTCTTTTTATAATAACACACATACACACCCACACGCACGCACGCACACACACACACACGGTACTCCGTAGTGTAGGGGAAGCACGCTCGGTTCACAACCGAGAAGTCCCGGGTTCGATCCCCGGGCGGAGCGGAAACAGATGGACTGTTTCCTTAAAACCCGAGCCCCTGTCCACACAGCAGTGAATGGGTACCGGGTGTTAGCCGAGGTTTGTGACCTCCTCTCCGGGGTGCTGGCTTCGGCCAACACAAAGCACTAAGGATGAATGATAAAAATGTTGATATGGAGACGGGGCCATACGAGCGATGCTCAGGCCCTGTAAAATACAACTAGATGAATACAACTAGATGAATACACACACACACACACACACACACACACACACACACATACACACACCACACCACACACACACACACACACACACACACACACACACATACACACACACACAGAGCTCAAATAATTTTCCGGGCGTGTAACAGCTAGAGAGAAATCGCATGTCCAGCGCAGGATCAGGCCGTGGGTGAATTACAGGGCAACAACTGACGATCACTAGTCCAGCGCGTGATCAAAACAAATAGTGAATAACAGACACACGTACACACAAGGCCTGTAGTGTAGTATATCGCACCGTGACCAGAAGCCCTGCCAGGATGCTTTATGCTGCATCACAGTGCGGGCAGCCACCAGGGGGTCGCGGCGATCCATCAACTTCTTAGCTACAGTTTATGCCTCGCCGTCTTGCCGCTTGATGGAACACTTCTTCTTTTTCCCCACTGAGTAGTTTCTTTGTAGTCTTGGGAGAGAATAGTATCTGGTACTTATACTCATATACTTTATTTGTTCTTTATTTCTTCTGCTTGATGGAACACTCCTATTTTTCCCCCTCAGTGAGTAGTTTATTTGCTGTCTTCGGCTAAATCATATCATCTGGTTTACTTTTTCTTCAACATTATATTTAACAGGGCGTTAGGAGATGTTTGGATGGCAGTGCAGGTAGTAGATCATTTAAATATATTTGATATCAAGGTCTATTTATATACATCGTCTGTCGTACATGTTGGTTAGTACAAACTTATTAATTTCGTTTAGAATACCGACATGCATCAATACATGTTTGTTTATTCATCTGCTTAACGCTGCACAAAATTGAATTTTGACAATCTCGTACAATTTTCGATCATATATTTTCCTCCAGACCTACGGTTGGCTTGTACACGGTTCGTATTCCATGTCAGGTGCCTCGCAAATCTTACAGATGACACATGTGGTCCTTGTCTTGTTGTCTGCCTAGCCAGGTGTGTCGTCATCTCCACTCTGAGGCTGGCGCGGCTATAAAGTTACAGTGTCGGGTTTCAGATTTGTATCTTCCATACTTATACTTTTGTTCAGCTGCAGACTATACTGATCAGTAATTAGTATTGTATATTATGCTCGCGGAAATGTTTCTCTGATTCTACATTATTCGCCATGAGATGTAAATTTTTCCTGACTTATTTTGTCCCGTGTAAGAAAAAAAAAAAAAAAAAAAAAAAAAAAAATCCTACTGCACTTACGGGCGCAATAAAACACGTGGTGCAGGAGGTCTCGCATCCTTGTACACCCCTAACAGCCCCGCCCACTCTGCTATTGGCTGCCTCTTCTGGGCCAGGTATTAGTTGCGAAGGATAGAGCGAACAGAACAGCTGCGGGATCATGTTACTCCAGTGATCTCACAATATTTATCACAACACAATGGATGAATATTCAACTACACAAGAGGAGAACGGAAAAAAAGAAGCGACGTTTTTGTTTTTTTCACAAGCTGGATCAGTTGGATGGTGTTTGCTAGCTACTTCATGAAATAACATCTCTCAAGACAATATAAGCTCTGAAGCGGTTTCTTCCAGATCATCGGGTAATATACTGCGGCAGACTATACACTGTGAAACATGGAGTCGCATACTTCCTAAAATGCTTCACGATAACAATTATTGATACACAAAAACCTTTTCGTTTATTATCCCACGATTGTTAAAAGGATTCTCTGGATATGACTCGTCGAGATAATTCTGTATAACAAATAAGATAAGATACTTTGATCCTATCTAGACACTTTGCAAGTACCAACGACAAGTTTATTGACTATACAAAGTGCCACCACGCCAGGATGAAACCGGTGGGATCGAACCGCTGACCAAACGCAGGGACACTGCACGCGAGCCCATAGCTCTACCAACTGAGCCACCCTGACGGATTCTGTATAACAAGTGATGCAATTCATATAAAAACACATTAGGCGTGGCATTGTTTACATAGGTACACTTTTTATTGAGGATATCAATGTTACATCTGGCAAGTGAAGAGAAGGTAAATACATGTTGTTGCTTAGGAAAATCGTATGCTTAAATCCGAGAACGTATGGGGAGATGTAATTTTGCTGGAATCTGTTCCTACAACACACATGGATTTGTTATTGTGTATATGGACAGAACATAATTATTATGATCGTTAAAAAAATTGTCTCGTGACTATCATGCACAATAACTGAATAAAGGAACAAAAAAATGAAAGTTGTGAGAAAGCGTGTGTGTGAAAAAAAAGCGTGTGAAGAAAAATTAAACGTCACTTCTTTTTCCGTTCTCCTCTTGTGTAGTTGAATATGCCTCCATTGTGTTGTGGTAAATATTATGAGATCACTCGAGTAACATGATCCCACAGCTGTTCTATTCGTTCTATCCTTCGCAACTAATACCAAATATACCCAACATTTTCGTTTGATCCAACAAATACGTGAAATGGATGAGATATATAAGTTTATAGCTATTAGCTGAAAGAAAAAAATACATTCATACGAGAGTAGATTTCGAAGCATTAAGCATATTCTTGGCGTTATTATTACTTTTCCTTAATTTGGTTACACATACTGCTAGGTTTTTTTCCTAGTGAGTAAGAATTTCATCACTAATATTGTTACAATGGTATCGACATTATTTGCAAGAGAAAAAAATCCACTTCATTTCACCTATCAATTTCACATGTCAAAAATTAAGAATCAGGGGAAAAGAAGTAACATACACGCTCCTTTATAGCCTACATTAAAAAAGAAACAAAAATAAAGGAAAAAATAAACATTAATTCCTCCGCCCATCCTGTGTTTTGAATTTTACCTTTTAAACCAACTTATGTTACACACTCGGAAGAAAAAAAGAAAAAAGTGGTGAGGCCAGTGTATAAATGTGCCTGGGCGGAACAGAACAGGGAGTGGGCATGGGGCTGGGCGGGGCGGGGCGGCTCCTCCCTTCTGAAACCTCTCACGTTACATCTGTGGTCTAATTTGCGGGAGGCGTTGGCTGTGAGGAAGTGGCGGCCAGTAATGGTGAACCGACTGCCCGGCTGCCTCACTGTTATGTCTTACTGATTAGCTACATGGAGGAGGACGGGGAATATTAGTCCATTGATCTGATTACTCACTGAACGACAGACTGACTGACTTATTAACTGATAGTGACTGACTGGGAGAGATGAATGACTGACTGGTTCACTATTGTACTGATAATATTGACTGGGAGACTCAGTGTACATAGCTGTCTGTTTCTCTAATTGACTGGGAAATTGACTGTTTTATCCATCTGATGAAAAAAAGAAGCAAAACTGAGTAACAACTTAGTGATAGTTAGCAAATCCAATGACCGATGACTCACTGATAAGCCGGGAAACAGATTTTTTGTCCTAAGTGTCATACCAAGTGACATTCTAACCGAAGTAAATTCCAATAAACCAAGTACTTCTAGCAGGCTTTTTTCTATATATTTTTTTGTCCTTGGCCAGTCCTTTTTGATGTAAGTGACAGCGCCCGATCGCATTATGACCATGACTTATTACGCAATGGGAACGGCACAATCTTTCACTTATATAGCTTAAGCCGCATTTTGTCGTCAAATTCCATCTCCCTCGTGTCTGTCTCTTGCATCATTACCACTGAACGTGACCACCACCACCACCACTACCTTCTTCTTCAACTGTCCTATATACTTACATAATTCAAATACTTCATCGTTAGTCTTAAATTCTTTTTATACTGATGACTACTCTAGGGTTGTTAGTCAATTGAATATTCTTGTACGTATGTTTGTAAGTACAGTATGTATGTATGCATGTTGTTGCCCCGTCCCTCTCATCTCTCACGTGTCAGTAAGAATAATCAAAAGCGACAAACAGACACACGCCTCCTCAATTCACCCTAAAAATAAGCTCTAAACCTCTTAATCCAATTCCTCTTCAGTAGCTCCTAACACTCCATTCTCCTCTGCTCCATCCACCTCCCCTGTAAGACCAATCTACCCACTCAATCTCGTAAATCTATCCACCCACTCTCCGTTACTACACCCACACACACACACTTATACCCATCCCACTGTTCATGCACCTCTCTCTGCAATCCTAAAACTTCACCCACACCCAAAACACGCACCCCCTTTTCTTTCCACCCTCTCCCCCAAGGTCGCATGAGAAACCTTGCTCTCCCCTAGTTTAAGAACATCATAGCTCAACTGCGGTGCCTCCTTGTGGATGACCGCTAATCAGAGGAACATAAAACTCGTTCCTGTGTGAAGTAGTGGCGGCGGCTGGCTGGCTGTGGGGAGGCAGTGTATATACGGTGGCGTCAAGACAGTGTGACCAGCATACGAATCGCTCCTTTTATCCTCTTGTGGACTAGTGATTATGGTGAACACTGCGGCTCATGTACTGATGTGGTGCAAAGGGGCGATGATCTATGGTTTGGTAGAGGAGTGCTATTGTTTTTACTATTATTACTACTATAACTATTGCCGTTACTATCATTGGGCCTTCAGAGAGAGAAAACAACTATATACTCGTACTTGCTGCTTGCTTTCTAGTTGTATCGAAATGAATGAATGAATGAATTAACCCCTTGAGACCCAGAACGTAATTTCCATTCTAATTTGGGTATACCATAAGATGATTTTTTGTGAATATAAGCAATATTTATTGATATGACCTGTTTAGTATCCATGTCCACTAGCGACTTTCATATATTAAGTAATTTTTCGTAATTTTATGGCTAAGAAAAGACGATTTTATAATATTAATGGAAAGATCTGGGCGTGAAGGGGTTAAAACATCAGGAAACTTTGCTACGTTTACTAATATAATCTTTTAATCAATTTTTTTTCTTTTCTTTCATGCTTTACAAACATCGTTTCTTCAGCAATTTTTTCCCTCACCCATGAAGTCGCCTTTTGGGAACTTTTTCTTGTTGATACGTATTATTACTGCTTCCTATACACCGACTCGTGCCTAACATACAACACTCAACACTTATTCATCCTGTGACGGGTTAATCATCAGCCTGTATTTGTGGAGTAAGAGAATATCATGGCAAAAAAAAGACAAGAGAGAAAAAAACTTGGTTAGTCTAAGCAGCTATTTATTTTTATTTTTAGATAACATAACACTTCAGTTACAATTATGTATTTTTGGTGTTTGAATATCATAAAAGACGAGAGAGAGAGAGAGGAGAGAGAGAGAGAGAGAGAGAGAGAGAGAGAGAAGAGAGAGAGAGAGAGAGAGAGAGAGACGCCCTCCTCTTCCCCGCCCTCGCCGTGACTATGGTAATTGCAACAGTTTCCATAACGAGAGAGAGACTGCCGCCTCCCATGACGTCATCTCTCTTTATGTAGGAACGAGTTTGGGGATGATTATTCACCATTGCCATCTCTCTCTCTCTCTCTCTCTCTCTCTTCTCTCTCTCTCTCTCTCTCTCTCTCTCTCTCTCTGTTTCCTTTCGCGGCTTCTCTTATTTTTTTTTTTATCATACCCGCCCATACGAACGCCATCTTTAACCTCTAATTCCTTACCCTCACTAACCATTTTTTTTCTCTCTCTCTCTCTCTCTCTCTCCTCTCTCTCTCTCTCTCTCTCTCTCTCTCTCTCTCTCTCTCTCTCTCTCTCTCTCTCTCTCAATTTAAATTTTTTTGCAAGGCTTATCTTAAAACCCTTCGCCAGTCTTCAAGTTTTTCCTTTGTTGTTATACTTCATTCATCCTCACTGATTTATTTTTATCTCGTTTTTTATCATTTTTTTATGGTCCCCATGCCACAAGCCTTATATATCTCTTGTATTATCTGTATCGCATCCTCTGAACACATGCTAATCTATCCACACTTTAATCCTATCGCATCCTCTGAACACATCCTCTGAGCATATTAATCTATCCACACTTTAATTTTCCCTGTCATTTACTTCTTTCTTTGCCTTTTCTTTTACCACCATATGTGTACTCTCCCTTCCTTCTTCCTTCTTCCCTCCCTTCCTTCTTCCTTCTCCCCTATATACCAGCCTATGTATACTCCCCTTCCTTCTTCCTTCTCCCCTCTATACCAGCCTATGTATACTCCCCTTCCTTCTTCCTTCTTCCTTCTACCAGCCTATGTGTAATCTCCTATCTCCTTCCCTGCCTTCCTTCTCCCCTCTACCAGCCTATGTATACTCTCCCTTCTTCTTTCTTCTCCCCTCCCTTCCTTCTTC
>JACEEZ010009259.1:165000-182500 GCA_016584305.1 Chionoecetes opilio | reverse complement strand
TCATAGTATTAACTGAACTAATTGCCGATTAAAAAAAAAAAAAAAAAATATATATATACGGTACGTATATATATTAGGGTGTCCCAATTTTTTCAGTTCCCATAGTTTGTCATGCACACACCCCTAATTTGTTCTACTCCTGAAAACATGCCAGCATGTTAATTTCATTCGTATTCTTCAATTTTAAGGGTCCCCTCAAACCACGTGTTACTATTGCTGAACGGCTACTCTCTACCTTATACTACTTTTTTTTTCTTTTTTTGAGGTTATGGACACAAGACAGCAGGAGACTGTGTGGTTGGTGGGAGTGGTGCGAAATGAACCACTGGAAATGCTGTCTGAACTCCCGACAGTGGGAGATGTTCTTAGATATAATCGGTGGTATTCATATAGGTCAAATAAACAAGGTCGATGAGGGGACCCTTCCCCTCCTAATAAGTCAATGAAATTTCGCCCATTTGTTTCTTTCTTCATGTGTAATTAAATAAAGGAGTGTGTGATTTGATTCTTGCAAAAAAAAAATCCCCCGTGTGAGGCTGGGTCACCCTAATATATATACCTATATTATATATATATATTATATATATATATATATATATATATATATATATATATATATATATATATATATATATATATATATATATATAATAACTCAGGAGCAAACTGGCGAGCGAGGCGTGGGGACCGTCTGTTCCTGCGACGCATAGTATACCTGAATAGTATAGTTCCTGTGACGCATAGTATACTTCAATGCTACTACTGGCACTGTGAGAGATGGCTACGAGTTGTGTGTTGGTCCCCATGGCTCCGGTACCAGAAACACCAACAGTTCTCTGCTTCTGAACTTTGCAAGGTCCAGAAGGTTGAGAATTGCAGGTTCTTGGTATCAGAGACCAGAGCTGCACCGCTGGACATGGTATAGTAATGCCGGAGGGGTAGCTAAGGAGATCGACCACATCCTCGTTAGTACTCGTTGGAGGATCCTCCAGAACTGCAGGGTTTACCGGAGTGCTGAGTTCTTTGGAACAGATCACAGACTTGTTGTTGCTATACTTAAGCTTCATGTCAAGTCCAGAAGAATCTCAAGAGGTAACCATACTGTGTTTCATCTTGAGAAACTGAAGGACTTGACATGTGCTCATGAGTATGCGGTGGCAGTCTCAAATCGGTTTGATGTGCTCGGTGCTCTCGGGGATCCTGTAGAACTGTGGGATACCTTCAAGCGTGAAACTCTACACACTGCCAAGGAGTGTATTGGGGAGCGCCCGAGGTCAAGGCGTGGTTTTGTCTCTACGGAGACGCTGGAGAAAATCGAGGAGAGTCGCGCTGCCAGGCTGGCTGGGAACCGGGACCAGCACAGGGCTTTGTCACGCCGGACTAGAACCCTCCTGAGGAGAGACAAGGAGAGGTATGTCAGGAGTCTCGCTGAGGATGTCGAGGGTCATTTCAATGCTAATGACCTCCGACCCGCCTACCGAGCCCTGAAGAAGCTCCGTTCCAAGTCTCCTTCTCGGGCGAGTGCTATTCGAACAGCAGATGGGCTCCTCGTGTCGGACATGGATGGGCAGATGGCTCGTTGGGCTGAGTACTTTGGGCAGTTGTTCACGGTGGACCCTCCAACTGAGCAGCTTCACACCACTGGTTACAGGCAGTGGATGCCGATCCTCCCATTGACGAAACCGCACCCTCTCTTGACGAAGTCAGAGAGGCTGTAGCAAAGTTGAAGGGTGGAAAGGCAGCTGGTGTTTGTAATATCAGTGCGGAGCTCCTCAAAGCTGGGGGTGAGGCCATGATCCGCGGGTTGCATGCTGTCCTGACTGCCGTGTGGCAATCAGGTACCATTCCTCCTGACTGGAAAAGGGGGCTGGTCGTCCCTATCTGGAAAGGGAAAGGGGACCGTCAGGACTGCAACAATTACCGCGGTATTACACTGCTCAGCGTACCAGGCAAGGTGCTTGCCCATCTATTGCTGACACGAATTCGCAGTCATCTGGTGAAGCATCAGAGACCTCAGCAGTCTGGGTTCGCGCCTGGTAAGTCAACAACGGACCGTATCCTAGCGCTTCGTGTCCTGGTGGAACGCCGACGTGATTTTCGACAGGGGATGCCTGCAGCCTATGTTGATCTCAAGAAGGCGTTTGACTCAGTGCATCGTGAGTCACTCTGGGATCTTCTGCGACTTCGAGGGATTCCTGCAAGGACTATTGGTTTGATAACTGGTCTGTATTCTGGGACTGAGAGTGCTGTGAAGTGTGGGGCAGGTGTATCCAGCTTCTTTCCTGTGAATACAGGAGTGAGGCAAGGGTGCGTCCTTGCCCCATCACTTTTCAACGCTTGTATGGACTGGGTATTGGACAAGGTTGTAGATCAAAGTGATTGTGGAGCATCCGTCGGCAACACCAAGATCACTGATCTTGTTTTTGCCGATGATGCAGTAATCTTTGCTGAGTCGCTGGAGGTCCTGGTGATGGCTCTCGAGGCGCTGCACGAGGAGGCAAAGCCTTTGGGACTTGAGGTGTCCTGGCTCAAGACCAAGGTCCAGGTGTTTGGAGACTTACTAGATGAAGCAGTACAGTCTGTTCATGCGTGTGGCGAGGACATTGAGATCTTGGAAAGTTTTACATACCTTGGTAGCGCAGTCCATAATGACGGCGGGTCACGTCAAGAAGTCTTACGGCGGATTGGCATAGCCCACGGTGTTAAGGACTCGCTCAGCGGGAGTATTTGGCGTTGTCGGTACCTGTGCAGGAGGACAAAGATCCGGATCTTCAAGTCGCTTGTGATCCCTGTCTTACTCTATGGTTGTGAGACATGGACACTAAATAGTGACTTGAAGAGACGAATCAATGCCTTTGGTAATAAGTGTCTTCGCAGAATCATGGGGTATCGCTGGGATGATTACGTGTCAAATCAGCGATTGCACCGTGAGACTGAATCGAGGCCTATTACCTGCATAGTCCGTCAGCGCCAACTTCGGCTATATGGGCATGTGGCACGCTACCCTGAAACCGATCCTTCCCATCGGGTTGTATCTGTAAGAGACAATCCGGCGTGGAGGAGGCCAAGGGGGCGTCCACAAGGCTCGTGGCTGGGGCAAGTTGATGTTTCCTGTCGAGAGTTGCTTGGTATGGGAAAGGAGCCTGCATGGGAACTCGTTCGTGGTGACCCCCGGGAGTGGCGTCGTAGGGTGGGCGAGGCGACGCGCCCCCCGGCGTATGCCCCCAATGATTGATTGATTGATAGTATACCGGTACTGGACAGTGGACAGTCACTGGACACGTACGGTTCCTGACAGAAAAGGACAGTTTAAGCTGTCCTTTTTAAGGAAAATTAAAAGTAGAATTTGGTAAATACTTAGATAAATGAACAAAATTAATTAATATATTTAAATTCTTCTGAGTCTGTCAAAAGGCCAATAAAAAAATACTCAAGCAAGGGCCGGATTTGGCTCATGGGCCGCCAGTTGAATAGCCCTGCTATTGTGGTTACTCTGCCCGAACATTTTTGTCCCCCCGGCTCGTACGCCTATGCTCATGGAGAAGGGTTTTGATATGGTGCTAAGAGATGTTGTAGCTTCTTTTTTTTTTTTTTCTCTCTCTCTCTCTCTCTCTCTCTCTCTCTCTCTCTCTCTCTCTCTCTCTCTCTCTCTCTCTCTCTCTCTCTCTCTCTCTCTCTCTCTCTCTCTCTCTCTCTTATTTCAGTATATCAACGTAATATTTGTAATTTTGTATGATGTAATTGTAATTGTTGTGCTTCTAAACAGTCAATTACAATTACAAATACAATTACTTTATGATTTTATAGCTCAATTACAATTACAATTACTTGTAAATTAAAATATACAATTACAATTACAATTACCCCAAAAATGTGTAATTAATTACATTTCAATTAAATTACAATTACAATTTCTCCAAGCCTGAATTTCATACCACAGCTTGTGATTACAAGCAGAAAAAAAACGAAAAAGACGATGAAGGATGAAAAAAAAGAGTTGTGGCATGATGAAAACAGCAAACACACAGTAAACAACAAATGCACAGCCGGTCAGCATTACAGCTCAGCAAAACGGTGTGCGCCGTATTGCATTTTTTTTTCTTGTAAATTAATAAATGCACACACACACACACACACACGATATAAAAGTAAGTTAATCGTTGTGCATCTGTGGCATCCTTATAATGGGACTCCACAGCCTCTTGATGGAGGCATATACTGAACATAAGGTGTTGGCAGTCAGTGACAACATGAGTGCTTGGAGGGTCCTCAGGGATTGGGGTGTAATAATTATATTAGTACGCCGAGCTCCGTGTTAGCGCGGCGCCCATCTCCACCTCCTTACCGCGTGAATCTGTCTTGGATCACCCCACCCCACCACTAGGACACTGTCGAGGGTGATATCCGGGTTACCGCAGATTACCTTCGTTAGGTTACCCAACGTGCCCCATCTATCAATCACCCCGCGAGGATGGAGTAAGGAAATGACCGGGCTGGGAAACAGTAAGGAAGGGAGGTGAGGAAAGCAATGATGGGAGGAAAACTATTGAAATAGGGAAACGGCAAAGTGAAAAGGAAGCGGAGGAAACATCACTACAGGTAAGTGTAAAGAAACGAAAAACTGAGGTAATTAGACATGAAACAGACATTACAGTATGCAATGAAAACATAGATAACTACTGAAACTAAACACGAACACAGGAATTACACTCATATAGAGGAAACAAGGATCTTATGGCAAAACAACAACATTCCACATCAATACAGACGGAGCGAGAGCGTTTTGAGCCTATCTATAGCAGAGTAAGTAATTATATTAGTTACTCTGATCTATAGCTTGTGCCCTCCCGAACCTACGATGTATTTGGCAAGGCAGGAGGGTCTTATCACAGCGACCAACAGATACGAGCAGACACATCATAACCTTTTGGCAGCGGTTGTGACGGTGTGTCTGATCTGGCTGTCTGCACAGACAATCAAACACTCAAGGACAAAATACAATGGACTTGCTGACCCATACTTGGCGCCGTGCAGTGACAGATTGTATTATTTTTTTTTCCTCTCTCTCTCTCTCTCTCTCTCTCTCTCTCTCTCTCTCTCTCTCTCTCTCTCTCTCTCTCTCTCTCTCTCTCTCTGTGCGTAAAAACAAAGAAAGTACGTGTGATTTTGACATTTCTTCCACAACCTAACAGAACTTGCGCTTCACAAGAGGACGAGTGGGACGTCATCAGACACAACACGTCAGGAGAGAAGGGAGAAGTGACGGAGGAACAGTGTGGGATAGACAGACTCAGGACGGGGGTGGAGGAGAACGAAGGCTATAGATAATGATAATGGTGCGTGGTATACGAGCGTCAACATCTTGCAGTTATACTAATGAGGGACTGGCGCGAGTCTAAACACTTAATCAAGCACACCACACACGGAGCACCACAATCATTATCAGTTTAACATTCATGATATACCGATGCATCACCACACATACTGATTCGCCATTATTACTCCTTGTTTATCCTCTTTCCTCAGCTCATCTTCATTCTTGGACAACCATAACCGGCGAATAATAATAATAATAATGTTTTATGGATACTTATTCCTGACGTCACAATAGCCAGGTCATGGGACGCCGTATACTTCTTAAATCACCATGACTGATTTGACGTGGACACCGAAAAAAAGAGGAAAAAGTAGCAAAAGTAGTTCCGCCACGAGCAACTGTTTCTTCCATCGTCGAGTGGCCGAAGACACCCGCATGCAGCCCATCATCCCCACCTTCGACTGTAAATGCGGCGGAGGGCACCAGGGGGCAGCATGAGCCTCAAATCATCACAGGTGTCACTAAAAAAATCCAGCCTACCCCACCATGGGCGAGAGCCAACCATCACAGCCCTCAAGAATATGCAGGGCCAACCACCTCAGTCCTTAAAAAAAATCAAATAAAAAAAACCAAAGGTGCTATAGGCTCAAACGCAAAGAAAAGCAGCGTGGGTTTCCTTTGACAGAAGCTAAAGAGAGTAAAACTTGTTCATCAAGTCAAACTGTAAGAATGATATGCAGAGACTACGGACATCCATGGCAGGAGGAAGAGGAAGAGGTGTAGCTGGTGTTAGCGAGTATAGAACAGTAATACAACAGCACTTTCCTAAATATAACATTTGGTGGTTGACATCACAGTCGTCATAGGTGGAACATTTGACTCTCTTAGACACAACATTCTGTCTGCCGGATCTTTAATGTTAACCATCATGACGGACGCGGGTCAGATAATGAACGACAATTTAGTGGTTGTTTTAGGGTTTTCAAGTAATTTGCTCTGTACCACCATTCCGATCCATAGCTGTTCTTACGGCTGTCTTTCCTCACCACCACATCATCACTCCATCCCCGCCATGACTTCACTTCATAACTATGTAGTACGTAGCCTTCTTCGTCTCAGTGCCAGTTCGTTATATACAGGACAGGTGGAAGCGCAGGTGTGAGGTTATTACAGGTGCGCGTGTGTTCTTAGTTGTCACCTGCTGAGCACTTGTACGGGAATGGGAAGTGTATGTTGGTGTGAGATTCATAGCATATCGTATAGCGAACGTACACACACACACACACACACACAAGTGGCTCATATTCGAGGGCCGTGTTTGTGTGTGTGTGGTGTGTGTGTGTGTGTGTGTGTGTGTGTGTGTGTGTGTTGTGTGTAGGTAGTGATGGTGAGGTGGAGTGGTCGCGAGGGGAGTGTTGATATAAGCAGTGACTGACAATCTTGAGGTAGAATGATCTGCTTGACCGAAGGAGGAGAGTGCAAGGTATACCGTGTTGGGGGCGGGAGGGTGTTGAGGTGATTAGATCTTACAGGTGTGTGTGTGTGTGTGTGTGTGTGTGTGTGTGTGTGTGTGTGTGTGTGCGTGTGTGTGTGTGTGTGTGTGTGTGTGTGTGTGTGTGTGTGTGTGTGTGTGTGTGTGTGTGTGTGTGTTAGGGAAAGACATGGACGAGACAGGGTTAGGCGGTGAAGGGTGACATTTTCTCGTTTTACTACAACGTGTCCGAGTACTGATAGGCGGAGAGAGGTCTTATCTGCAGCAGAGATAACTGGTGTGCAGTAAACCCAAATAGACCACTACAGATCGTTATGTAACATCACTTTGCACTAAGCGTGAGCGGCGGCACGAGGAGCTGAGGTTGGAGCGGCAGGGCGCGGCTCTTCCCTCCCGAGTGGGCGGCAGGACCCAAGTGGTCCACCGGCTTCTCGCGTTGCACGTAGGCGCAAGGCAGCGCAGCAACAACCTGCCCGCACCGCCGCCTTAATTACCTACAATATAGCTTGTTCCCTTAACTATGGTAAGGATTGCATAAATCAGATACATATTTATGAAAACGCGGGCATGCGTATATATATATATATATATATATATATATATATATATATATATATATATATATATATATATATATATATATATATATATATAAATGGAGTCAACTGTATCTTGTCTGATAATGCATGAAGGCAGCAATGTAAAAGGTAAGGTTACAACCAAGGTGTTTCTTTTTGGTCAATAAATACATGCTGAAAGTCTAAGTCAAGATTTCTATCAAGCACTACGACAACACAAATCCTCGCAAATTATATAATTATCTATATGAGAGACGACTCGCTGACCGCCGCGGGAGAACCCCAGACGACCTTGGGAGCCTCGCGGCTGCCTCGGTCACTTCTATGGGGTGAGAGTCGTGTCCCGAGAACGTTCCTCGGATTGCAAATGTGAGGTGAATAATATTAGGCACCTGATGAATCATGCAAGACTGAAGGTTGGGCATTGTGGTCCTGCAAACGGGAGGGAGAATAGACCCCCCTCCCCCCTCGCCGGACCAGGTGGAGCCTCCAGACATTCTCACACACCTGTCCTACCCAATACGACCTAAACATAAAGAAATTTAAATAAACGTCAAGGAGGAAAGATGTCCAGTAAAGTTTTATCTCACACACGTTCCTCTGATTTGTGGTCGGCCGGGGACTGAGTCACAGGGCGTTTATATACGCAAACAAGCGGCCCACCTGCCTGTGAGCACCCTGGACACCTGTGTGCGTGTGGGGGAGTTTTCAGCCAACACGTCACGCGGGACACCTTCCTCTCTACCTCCTGCCACCCTCGCGTTGTGGTCTCACTCAGGATGTTTGTCTCGACGTGAAGGGGGGAGGGAATGAGCGGTCGGGGGCGGTGACACTGCCCAGACGGCCGGCGCGGCCGTCCAGATAGCGCGACAACGTGCCGCGCGCCCCTCAGGTTGTTGCGAGGCGGCAGACGGTGTAGCTGCTTCAGACACATGTTACACACAACTTGACGAAAAACAAAGATTTCAGGCTCACCTAAGATTCCGACAATAATGAAGATGATGCTGGCAATGGCGGCAAAGACGGTGGCAGATCTCGGGTAGTGGATGAGACGGGCGGCATCCCCCTGGCCACTGATATCTGCCTCCACACTGCTGGTGGAGTGGTTGACGGAGGGAGCTTCATCGACGAGCGCGGCTGTGTGGGTTTCCATCGTCACTAAACACCAGGTCAGGGCCAAGACACCTTACAGTACTTCGTGTAGGCTGAGGGAAAGGCTCTAACAACGATACTGAGGATCTCACGAAGGTCTTACTGAAGCATAAAGTTTTGAGTAGTGTTTCTTCGACTCTTTTCTCTTTCTTTGACCCACACAGAACAGAGGGTAGCGTCACAGTGTCACCTTTCGTACCTCCACACCGCACAGGTTTCAGCGATCTCACAACATAGATTCATGTAACAGTTCCTCGTGCCTGGACAAAGATGTGTTTCAGCTTCAGATCTTCACTCGAGGTCTCAATGCCGTGCAACAGTTCCTGGGTGACGGAGAAAGCGAGAGCGGGGGAGAGCGCGTGACTGAGTGTGGGAGCAGAGTAATCGTGACCTCAGCGACCTGCCTCTACGCTCACCGCCTCCACTCTTCTGACTAACACTAACAGTGAGTAGTGACTCGCCTCGCGCTGCCTGGCTGAGGCTCTCGCGGTCCTCACCACCCACCGCCACCTTGCCCCTACCCTGCCTAGTGCCACCCAGGGTCCCTTCTAGACTTGGTGCCACTCCACCCGCTACCCTCTTCCACATTACAGTGCGCACAACGTTTATAATATTACTATCTTTTTTCGTATCATTCACTAAACTGGGACTAAATGATAACCTACTTTTAAACATCACTGAGTAAAAAAAGTAGTTTATTATTTTTTTCCCTTCTTCTACATCCGTTCTTCCACCTCAATTAAGGTGAGCACAACATTTATAATATTACTTTATTTTTCGTATCATTCACTAAACTGGGAATAAGTGATAACCTTTTTTTAGACATCGCCAAATATAATAGGTCTTTTTCCCCCTCTCTTCTACATCCCCCTTGTCCCGTTCCTTCACCTCCATTATGATCCACACAACCTTAGCAATGTTATTAAAAAAAAAAATCGTATCATTCACTAAACTGCAGGGAATAAGTGATAACCTATTCTAGACATCACTAAGTAAATAAAGAAGTATATTTCTTCCCCTTCTTTTCTACATCCTCCATTACGATGCACACAACCTTTGCCATGTTTTTATTCTTTCGTATCATTCACTAAACTAGAAATAAATGGTAACCTATTTTCAAACATCACTAAGTAAAAAAAGAAGTTTATCATTTTCCCCTCCTCTTCTCCTTCCCCCTCGTCCCATTCCTCCACCTCCTCCATCCATCACCGTGCGGGCAGTAAAAATATCGAATTTCCCTGAACACAATTAAGGTTCATTTAAGGCTCTGAGACCTTAACTAGCAATTAATTACCAGGAGGGTCTCACAAAGCACGGCCGTCACTCCCTGTTGTGCTTCCAGTCGCTGCTACATCCCTCACTCCCTCTTTCCACCCTCTGGCTAAGTTGTGGTTATTGTTGATGTTGATGCTGCTTTTCTGCCAACACTGCTCTTTAGTTTTAATTGTCTGTAGTGAGGCTGTGAATAAATCTACCACCGTTTCCATCCTGTCTTAGTTAAGCTGGTTCTCTGGAAATATACCACGTTGTTGCTATATAGTGATGATTAGGACAGTGGTAGTGGTGATAGTGGTGGTAGTAGTGGTGATGGTAGTAGTGGTGATGGTAGTAGTGGTGATGGTGATGGTAGTGGTGGTGATGGTAATAGCCGTGATGGTGGTAGTAGTGGTGATGGTGATGGTGATAGTGGTGATGGTAGTAGTGGTGATGGTGATGGTAGTAGTGGTGATGGTGATGGTAGTAGTGGTGATGGTGGTAGTAGTGGTGATGGTGATGGTAGTAGTGGTGATGATGGGGATAGTGGTGATGGTGATGGTGATAGTAGTACTGGTGATGGTGATGGTAGTAGTGGTGATAGTGATGGTAGTAGTGGTGATGGTGATAGTAGTAGTGGTGATGGTGATGGTAGTGGTGATGGTGATGAGAGTAGTGGTGATGGTGATGGTAGTAGTGATGATGGTGATGGTAGTGGTGATGGTGATGGTAGTAGTGGTGATGGTGGTAGTGGTGGTGGTGGTGGTAGTAGTGGTGATGGTGGTGATGGTGGTAGTGGTGATGGTGATAGTAGTAGTGGTGCTGGTGATGGTAGTAGTGGTGATGGTGATAGTAGTAGTGGTGATGGTGATAGTAGTAGTGGTGATGGTGATGGTAGTAGTGGTGATGGTGATGGTAATAGTGGTGATGGTGATAGTAGTAGTGGTGATGGTGATGGCAGTGATAGTGGTGATGGTAGGGGTGGTGGTGGTAGTAGTGGTGATGGTAGTAGTAGTGATGGTGATAGTAGTAGTGGTGATGGTGATGGTAGTGGTGATGGTGATGAGAGTAGTGGTGATGGTGATGGTAGTAATGATGATGGTGATGGTAGTGGTGATGGTGATGGTAGTAGTGGTGATGGTGGTAGTGGTGGTGGTGGTGGTAGTAGTGGTGATGGTGGTGATGGTGGTAGTGGTGATGGTGATAGTAGTAGTGGTGCTGGTGATGGTAGTAGTGATGATGGTGATAGTAGTAGTGGTGATGGTGATAGTAGTAGTGGTGATGGTGATGGTAGTAGTGGTGATGGTGATGGTAGTAGTGGTGATGGTGATGGTAATAGTGGTGATGGTGATGGTAGTAGTGGTGATGGTGATGGTAGTAGTGGTGATGGTGATGGTAATAGTGGTGATGGTGATGGTAGTAGTGGTGATGGTGATGGTAGTAGTGGTGATGGTGATGGTAATAGTGGTGATGGTGATGGTAGTAGTGGTGATGGTGATGGTAGTAGTGGTGATGGGGATTGTAGTAGTGGTGATGGTGATAGTTGTAGTGGTGATAGTAGTAGTGGTGATGGTGATGGTAGTAGTGGTGGTGATGCCAAAAGGGTGACGAACTCCAGTGTCCAGGTGGGAAGGGAAGGCAATGTCCGTCCTGCAGTGGCCCCCTTCCCCTCCCTCTCCTCACCCCGCCAATGACCTTCACGGCTGCAGCATCAAACACTCCGCCGGGACCATCGTAAGGACGCCCTCAGTTTATCAATTAACCGAATATTGATGATTATGGATCTAGCGTTAGAAGAAAATCGAATCAAAACTCACTGTAAGTCCTCCTTACATCATAGAGATTATTAAGGCGATAAAAACTGAAGTATAGACAATTCACGCGTGATTCGTAAGTAAAGATTCGTGGGTTTAAGAGACGATTAGATAGGTATTAGTCCTAACGCAACCCGATGTACTCTTGGATTCTACGCTGCGGGGGCGTAAGTAATGTGCTTACACCGCGGAGGGAGATACATAGGGGTGCGGGAAGAAGTCAATGCGTTCAGGGGGTTAAGGATGCGTCTGTAGAGGTTGTAAGGCCTTGGTTAGATACTGCCACTGCTACTTTTGTTATGGTGTGTCATTAGTCATTTTATTGTTCTCTCTCTCTCTCTCTCTCTCTCTCTCTCTCTCTCTCTCTCTCTCTCTCTCTCTTCTCTCTCTCTCTCTTTTTATCTCTCTCTCTCTCTCTCTCTCTCTCTCTCTCTCTCTCTCTCTCTCTCTCTCTCTCTCTCTCTCTCTCTCTCTCTCTCTCTCTCTCTCTCTCTCTCTCTCTCTCTCAGGGTGGGTTGTGGCAAAGGCTCTTGAGGATCTCCCTGTCGCCTGTTGGATGGCCATTTAATAACTCAACGAGTGGCACGACTGGCATATCAATTAATAATAACTAATATTAATAATAAACTAATATCCATCATTCTGTACATTTCCATGTGAGATTCATGAACTTATTTGTATTAACATTATGGAATTATAACATACTCATAAAAAATTGATTTGGACTTCATATAGGGGAAAAATGGAAAGAAACCAAGGAAGGAAAGTTAAAGGTCATCGCGTTAAATGTCAGCGCAAGGGATTATTTTTTATGAAATGACTGAAAATCACAATTATCGGTAAGAAAATAGCACACATTATGATGACTTATAAGGGGGTGCTGGATATTCTTGTCACACGTACTTGAGTTCATTTATAGGCTGGGCACTGTAACCCATCTGAGGGCAGCCAGTAGCCGGGCGCGGGGAGGGCGGGGTGGATGGTGGGCGTAAAAGGGAGAGAAATGCCCGGGCGTGTAAGGCGAAACCACCCAAATTAAGAGGTCGGGTTACGTGGAAGTTAGGCGGGCGTATCCGCGGCGTTGGCAGTCACCGAGACAAATGGTTCCTGATGACGGAGGCGCTGCCGTACTCCTGCCCTTACCCCCTCCTCTTATCCGGCTCCCACAGACGGGGTCCATAAGTCCAGTGCCGTTTCTAGTCTTTTAAGGGCCCTATACGAAATGCTGTTTGGGGGCCCTATTTTGTAAAACTATGGTGGGGGGATTCCAAGCCCTTTAAGGTGGTCCGGGGGCACGCCTTAAATATTTAAATGCATCAATCTGGTGCACTTTAACCCCTTCGCGCCCAGATCTTTCCTTTGCTGTAAAAAATCGTATGTTGACGAGCCATAAAATCACGAAAATTAACTGAATAAACCAAATTAGTTAGTCGACAAGGATACTAAACATTCATACCTATAAGATATTGCTTATATTCACTAAAAATCGTCTAATGGTACCCAAATTACTATGGAAATTACGTTCTGCGGTCTCAAGGGGTTAAGAGGAAAAAAAGACTAGATTCTTAAAAAAAAAAAAAAAAAGGCAGCTTGGGGGCCCCTTGGTGGCTTCAGGGGCCCTGTGCAACCGCGTATACTTTCGCATATAGTAAGACACGGCCCTGCATAAGTCGTCCACATTTTCGTATAACATCGCTTTCAAAATAGCATGAATGAAAGTGATGGTGAAAAACAAGAAGCCGAAATATCGACCAGTAAGGTACACACACATGCACATCTGAGGGAAAAGGACGCAAGAGGATGTAGAAGAGGGGAAAAAAGACCTATTTTATTTCTCGATGTTTAAAAATAGGTTACCACTTGTTCCCAGTTTAATGAATGATACATACATTTTTTTTATTAATATTGCTATCGTTGTGTCGTTGTGTCTACATTAAGTCGAGGAGGGCATAACGTATAGTATAAGTTAAATATAAGTATAAGTTATATAATGGTGTCCTGGCGGAGGTAGCGGAGTGATATGACAACACCGCGGACTTGACCTGGCTCACCCGAGGGGCCAAGACAAAATGGGTTGACTATAGTATAAGTAAAGAAGGCGTTCAGTAGGGAAGAGCGAGAGAGGGCAGAGAAATACAGAGAGGGACGTTGTTCCCCAGAGTTGTGTTGTTCCCCAAGGACCGAGCACCATGCCTCTCCTCTCACGTTTCTCTGCAGGACACTTGTGGGCCTGTCAAAGCTTCCCTCCCTCGCCATGAGAACAAGGTGCGTGAGGGCGGCCACTGACTTCCCTCCACCGGCGTTCTGAGTTTTGTGATACACCAGAATATGAATGATAACAAACATCTTGAAAGTATGGAAGTGAACTTGCTGATGTTACTGTACGCCACTTCTGTGATATTGAGCAAAATCCGAAATAGTGTTAATTTCAGAATGAACATTAATTATCCGGTGCTACTTTAGTATGCGTTCTACCGCAGTACCGCAGTCTACAGTGGTGTGGGGTGCATGATCTACCCCTACACTGGTCCACAGGTCCCCTACCCCTGCATCTGAAGGGATTAGTTACTGATCCACAGGTCATAGGTCAGGTAGCTAACACAGGTCAGGTCAACCATGGACGCCGAATCGATGGGCCTTGGGTATTTGGCCTCAAGCAAGGCTCTGATTGCCGTTATTTTAATGTGGAACGGCGTGACAGAAATACTCTGATTCCCATCATTCAGCTGGAATGTGAAGCCGGTTCAGTGATTCAGTCTGATGAATGGCCTGCATATGGAAACTTAAATAATCTGGGTTATCGCCATAGTACAGTGAACACAGAAATTAAGTGGTACGGAAGAAGCCGGTCAGGTGTTAGCGTATGTACCTAATTGTTATTGAACTGATTGTTATAGATTTGAACGATATCGTAATGTATACCGCTAATTGTTATGCAGATATACTATGTATAGAATTAGCAATGTGATGCTATTGTTCATTAATAAATTGATTAATAAATACAAAAATTGTTATTCTCCGATGGAAATAATCCATTAAACCCACAGTATAGCGTGGTAGCGCGGTAGATCATACTAAAGTAGAAGCAGCCGGTAGACCGCATACTAAGGTAGAAACAGAACGGTAGAACGCATACTAAAGTAGCACCAATTATCCTTTCATGAACAATTTGTTGTAAAGTTTGGGATTTGTTACAATCTTATTTATTATATTTATTATTATTATATTTTTACATTTGAGCCTATAGCACCTGTAGGCTTAAGTTAGGTTAGGTCAATTTCCCCTCTTCACCACCGCGTTCTTTCCCTCCCTCAACCAGAGCCGCTTTAATTCCCTCCATCAATCTGCCCCCCTTTCCCTCCCTCAACCAGACCCCCTTTCCCTCCCTCAACCAGAGCCCCTTTCCCTCCCTGCACTTGTCTCCCTTTCCCTCTCTCAACCAGACCACCTTTCCCTCCCTCCCTCAACCTGCCCCCCTTTACCTCCTTGGCTCAGGTTGGCATCCCTCCCCTTACCCCTTCCTCCCAAACAGAAGCCCCAGCCACGTCTTCCCCCAGCCGAGGCCAAACACACGCAAGACGACCGCTGTTCCTGCACTGAGGCGGCCTTTCACAGGTGTTGCGCAACCTTCGAGGCAACACAGCGGCCGGTCAGCTCGCCGCGCCCCGTGAACGCCCATCCCCCCATCCCAGCGCCCTTACGATAATAAACTCCAGTGACGCCACAATGAATGCTGTCAGGCGATGAGACTCACGGTTCTTTCACGTAAACACACCGTCAAGTTTCGCGTTGGAGCCGTCAGGGTTACTGCTGAATATGTCTATGGTATACTGAGATTTATTTAGTTTTTTGCCTACTCAATTATGTATTATGTAATTTGGTATCAACTTTGGCCTATATGACTGTAGTAGCTTTACACTGGACTTCTTTTTGTCAGAGAGAAAGACTGCTCTTGGTCATCACGAATTCGGGAAGGGCTGGCCATTAAGCTTAAATAAGTCAGTTATTACAACAATATCACATTTCTCGCATTTTCATAAGTTTCATGAAAAAAAAGAAAAAAAAAGAGTATGACTGATTGTTAGATGGAAATTTTATTATTCTGTATACGTGGCTCATTATTTCATTCGAGATATTGTGTTTCGTCAAGAAAATTAAATAAGGAAAGTTTGATTTCATAACTTTCATCGCCATGGTGCCTAGTCAAATATTTAATACAGCATTATATTGTAGGTTTGTTCTTGTGTATATGCCCACACTAGGGTAGGTGGTTGAGTAATTCTTGCGTATATAGGGTAGGTGGTTAAGTAATTCTTGCGTATATAGGGTTGGTGGTTAAGTAATTCTTGCGTATATAGGGTAGGTGGTTGAGTAATTCTTGCGTATATAGGGTAGGTGGTTTAGTAATTCTTGCGTATATAGGGTAGGTGGTTGAGTAATTCTTGCGTATATAGGGTAGGTGGTTGAGTAATTCTTGCGTATATAGGGTAGGTGGTTGAGTAATTCTTGAGTGAGAAAAATAAGTCTTACTGTAACTTCTACTTGATCATCGGCGCTGGGAATGTTATCTGTGTCGTGACTGAGTGATGGCGACAGCGACTCTGTGTAAAATGTTTTCTCGAAGATGAATTTTAATATATTTTTTTTATTTAAACAGTTATTAAGTATATGGCTTAAAAGGTGAATAAGTTAAGGCAGTAAGTGTTCAGAATTTACGCCCTATAACACAGACATGTTTTTTTCTTAAGATGTAGTGAAGGGGATTCTTGCCCTTGTAATGGCTCCTTATTACCGACCCCGAGTTACTTCAAAAGGACGGTAGTGGCCTTCTCTATTTACGCCCTATGATACCGACTTGTTTTTCCTTATTGTGCAGTGAAGGGGATTCTTGTCCTTGCAATGGCTGTTTAAAAATCGCCGACCCTGAGTTACTTCAAAGGACGGTAGTGCTCTTCTCTGTCCTACGAGGAAAGTCTAGCGTTGCCACGGCACTAATGGGGGAGGAAAGGGGTGGGGCGCGGCGCCACTGCCTCGCCTCCCCTCGCGCCCTCGAGAAACTCCTACAGATTAGACAAGAATAGGCTTTATCGAGGCATCCGTCACGCCAGGCTGCGGTCAGACGGCACTTCACGGCGAGAGGACGGAAGGAGGACGGTCGGGTGGGTGAGCTGATCTGCGTGGTTGTACACACACACACACACACACACAGCATGTGTCGGGGAGGGCCGGAGTCAGTCAGGGAAGAGAGGGGGAGCCAGACACCCACACTAGAGGACGCACCACCACGCCATTCATAAGTCCCTACAAAGACACCTTGTTGATGCACACACACACACGCACACACATACACACACACACACACACACACAGGCACACACACACACACATTAGCACACACACACCGTAGCCTGTGCATCGTGACATCGTTTTCTAGACACGTTTTTCCTCTTTAAAAGGCGGTATAAGAGGGGCAGAAGCTAGAACAAACAATTACTGATGTCTAGGAAGGGCGCGAGCTAGGACAACTTACGTGATAAGAATGGTAATGAGAGAGAGAGAGAGAGAGAGAGAGAGAGAGAGAGAGAGAGAGAGAGAGAGAGAGAGAGAGAGAGAGAGAGAGAGAGAGATTATAAGGACGATAAGCCACCATTCTGCCCTAACTGGGATGAAACTGATATTTTGCCTGACGGAGAGAGAAAGAGTAAGGTATAGCATGACCCCCTTTGCGGCCGCTGTTAAAAGCCCTGCTGGTGTTGCCTCATCCCTGCCCACCAGACTCAGGGGTTCGATTTCTGCAAGCTGGAGCCTCATTCTTATGTTATGTGCGCTCCACTCATCGAACTGTTTGGAGGAGAAACACTTGACGCCAAAGAAAGGAGTTTGTTGGTGGCGA